>VKOC01020871.1:0-69451 GCA_009364415.1 Spea multiplicata | reverse complement strand
CCCGCGATCCCCCTGCACAGATCACACTGTGAGGACCTGCATAGAGATCGTAGCGTCTCTGTGCCTCATCGGAGGGCAGGATATCCCCGCAGGGGATATCCTGTCCTCCGATGACCTTCCGGGTTACGTCAGCAGTGACGTAACCCGGAAGGGAATGCCCGATCGCACGTTTGCAACTGCGCGATCGCGCGATCGGGCAGTTTACCGGTAACAGCTTACCGGCTTTCATGCCGGAAGCTGTTACGGGCGATCGGACAGCAGAAAGCCGGCAAAGCCGGCTTCTGCTGTCAGTGGGGAGTCCAGGCTGTCAAACGATAGCCTGGTCTCCCGTGCAGCAGCAGGGATGTGTCCCTGACGCTGCACGAAGGGCTGGACGTACCGGGACGTCCATAGGGGTTTCTTTGTGGGCGTTTTTTGGACGTCCCGGTACGTCTATAGGGGATTGAAGGGGTTAATGATCATCAATTTATAATGTAGGTCAAAACAAAATCATGAAATGAAACCAAAAAAAGCTGTGTAGGAGGAATAAAACCGGGTAAGGAACAGCCAAACTCAGTGAGGTTGCCTAAGACAGTTTAATGTTAAAAGCCTTGCGCCATGGCAAGACTGAACATAGCAACAAGACACAAGGTAGTTATACCACAACAGCAAAGTCTCTCCCAGGCAAAAATGTAAAAGCAATCAGGGGTTTCCATTTGTTTTGTCCAAGAAGCACAAAGAAACGGGCAATGTTGAGGATCATAGACTCTGTGGTTGGCCAAGTAAGATGAAGCAGCAGATGAAAGATTAAAGATGCTTACTTCCCTTCACAACTGGAAGATCTTCCTCAGTGCCATCATCTCAGGATTGGCAGAAAACAAGGGGACTCTGTTAAGCTTGTCTACTGCCTGGCAAAGTCTGGTCAGAAGTTGTCTTTGTGGAAGACTTGCAGCCAAAAAGCCGTACCTCTGACATTGAATCAAGGCCAAGCAACTCAACTATTCACAAAAGCACAGGAACTGGGGTGCAGGAAAATGGCAGCTCTGGACTAATGAGTGCAGGCAACAGTGAAGCATGAAGGGGTTGGGGATTTGGTTAAAACAAGGCTCTCACCAGGGCTGCTGTCAGGGGTTACAACCTACTTTGCACACAGCTCAGTATTTGCACTCAGCCCACCTCAGCCCAGTAAGGGGTCGCTATTGTAGTCTATGGTAAAGATGGTAAACACGGGTGCTTCCCTGACTTCTGGCTGAAACGGGCTGGATATCAGATCTTAATGCAAATACTGGCCATAGAGGCCTCGGTCCTGACCTGATGGAGAGTAACACACCACATATAAAACCCCCTCCCAAAATGCAGGTACCCCAAATCTGTGTCCGAGCTCCACAGTCTTTAGTCTCTTGTAATTGGGAAACGTGGCACTCTGTACCAGGGAGAAGAAGTAGTTCAAATGGACCCCCTGTACCCACCTCTCCAAAAACAGAACCCCTTCCAAAGCCAGAGCCCATAGTCTGTAGGGAGGAGGGTGGCCCTCAGGGCCCTGATGGAGCCCAGGGCATGGAGGCTTCCATCACGATGCTCATATAGGAAAGGGTTCAATTCCATAATTGACGCAAACTAAGCCAAGGACTATACCACCCTCTTTACGCCTCTAGCACACCAGTTTTTTGGGGCCTACAACTTTACCCATTACATCAGTCAACAAAAGCTCATTGGTCCTTTTTTGCATTAAAGGCCAGAGTGTCCCTTTAATCACAGGGGAAATGTAACCCCCTTCCTTCCCTCCCCAGACAAAAGATCTGCAGGATAACTAAATCTTTTAGATCCCCTCCAAAGAGAGAGGCCATTGGAGTGTTCTAGGGGAATCGGAAGTTCAGTAAGGCAAAACTACTTCCCCTCTTCATGGTCACTGAAATAAACAATTTTAATTGAAAAAAAGTAGAAAACTGATACACACATTTGTATTGTTGAACCATAAATGCAAATTGTGGGGGGTATGTTTAAAAACATTTCATTCAGGGATCACCCTTAAGGCAGGTATTATAACAGTTATCGCCATCAAATACCACCAAAAAATGACCCACGGGATGGTGTTAGCATTACTGTGTGTGTATGTTAGCAAATTGGTAAGCACTGGTGTTTGTTAGCATGTGGTGTTAGCGTGTGTGTAACAGTTTTTGAAAGAAGATATAATGCAGAGCTTAACAAGTAGCAGAAACAAGGACACACCTCACTGGGCACCTTCAGCTAATCTAAATTGGTCGTTGTAGTCCATGAATCAAATCACTTTATAGAATGTGCAATGGATCGAAATAAGCAAAGGTAAAAACAGTAGCTATAACACTGTTTCATGATATCTCAATAATCCAGCAGTAAAGTTTGTGAGCCTCCACATATGGCATTCCATGTGGTTTTCCTTCTGTCAGATGCCTGGCTCCACTCCTCCACACATGCAGTGTGAGCTGCCAAGCTAGTGGTGCAGGGCCAAGTGACAAACCACCAAGTGCAACCTCCTGGAACTTTTTATGCTGCTTGTAGGATGAAGTCTCATCTCCAGAACATTTGGAATAAAGTATACTTTTCAATAAAACACTTGAGCCTCACTGCCTTTCAAATCCCCACCCCATTCCATAGCGACACCACTCGTTACTAGTAGTATGTTTTTGGGGAAAATTTTTTTATTTAACGCCTTCCTTCTTTTTGTGCCCAAAAACCTGAGACTTTTCAGCATTTTTACACTATGTTTACTTAAATATGATTCTCCTTTTTATTACCCATGCATATTTTATATTGTTTTTTCAAACAGACAGATAGAGCTTTCTTTCGATACCATTTTTAGATGCATAGACCCACATTTAGTATTTTAGATTTTGTTTTAATATTCTACTATTAAAAATGGTCCCCGAACAAGTTCAGTTGTCCAAAAAGTGTCTTGAATTTTCGGGGTACAAAGTGGAACGTGCATGTTTTCCAAACATGAAATTTTATTATGGAAAGCTTTTGGGACTATTTAGCAGCCCATTAACACAAAAAGTGTATAGTTTTGGAGAGAGCCAGGGTAGCAGATTTGGGCTCATCACACAACCAGTTGGTCACCAATCCCTGGCTGTAATATTACTTTCCGTTGCTTTTTTTTTTTCTCTTCATGTTTCTTAGTATTGTTTGTACAGATTACATGTAAAATCAAGGAAATTTCAGCTGGTTACAGAGATACCCAACATAATTCTATTTTCTGAAGCCTATGTCTCATTCAGGATTGTTTGGCAGCATACCAGCTCAAAATACTCCTGCAAAAGTATATATGTTCTGGAGTGAAGACATCTCAGGGTATTTCAGTAGAAGCATTTGGACACTTATTATGCAACCATTCGGTCACCAATCTCTGGCAAAGGGAGCTATAACATTAATTTTCGTTTCTTATTTATTTATTTTTTTGTTACACCATCCTCTCCATGTTTTTGGGAGTGTTTCCTTAGATTGCATGCAGATAAACCCACCAAAAATGTTGTGTGCGAACAACTTCTCTTTTACCAGCCAGGGGAAGCAGGAACGCAGCAGGGTCATGTGACATAACGCAGGCCGGACGTTCCCCACACCTGATCTAAAGATATATGTATGCATTTTTTTAACAATGCCATTATCACTCCGACTTCCCTTATCCCTTCAAATTACGGTATTTCCACACTGGCTGAATTAATTTACAATCTTTATCTTATTAGGTGTTTTTTCTTAACCCATGTTCTGCTGCCCATGTCTTACTTAGATGTTTTGTGGTTACTATTGACTTGATAAAGGGAATATGGTACTCTTGAAAGCTCATCCTTAAAATAAAAAGTATATTAATTCACACTACAATACTCATTTCTTTTACATCTTCTATGATATTATATATTTCCCCACCAGAGAGCGCCATGATACCGATTCATTTTTTCAGAGCGCAGAGAGCGGTTGGCATCGATGAACAGTGTAAAACTTAACGGGGTGTTAAGTCAACTCTTCTGTAACAGAACACCATTTTAATTATCTACGTATCTTTTTTATATGTGTAATTAAATATAATTTAAACTATTAAATTAAATTATTTTGCTCAATCACCTACCACACCACCATTTTTTAGGCCAAAACTTTAGGTTTTTGTTCCATTCTACACGCCAATAGTTATGTCAGCATTGCTAGATACCTACTTGTCAATACTATGGATATTTGAAATGGAGCATTGCACCCATATAAGTGGACTTCTCTTTATATTTGCAATTAACAGTTTTATTTGTAAACAGTAGATTACATACATATAGAAGCTTTGAACCATTTATATGGAAATGGAAATATATGGAGTATCTGCTTGTTAGTATGTATTATGGAAGGAAGTCTGTATGAATGTAGTTGTGTCTCTTTAGTGGCTGCATATCTGTGTATACATAAGTACATAACTGGTTATTAAATATAACGTTCATGGCTATTGCTAATCAAGCTTCGTAATGCTGAAAAACATGGTAAATTTAATTAAACACAATTAACTCATGGAAGATGTACATTTACAATTGTATAGTAATACTGACATTTTAGTAAATCGATTTTATTGATTTGTATTCCACAAATCTTAAACATCTCACTTGTATTGTTTATTATGATGCACCGATAACAGATAAATGTTCTCCTAGCATTTTTATCACTGTAAAAATCCTGCATTTACGTTTAAGGCTACACTACTTTTACGTTTCAGTGAATCCCAATCCCTCTGCGTCCCAAATGATGTCTTTATAAGGTTAAGTTCCTACTCAACTATCATTTTTATATGCCAATAGTTCAATTGTGCTTATGACTCAGTAGTCAGCATTTGATATCAAATTCTGGAACCTCACAAGCTGCTGACTAAAATCACACAGGCAATAACTCACACATATTTTTTTCCAGTGTTGTAATGGCAAGGTACAGTTTATTATAGGATAATGCAAGCCACATTTATTTTTGACCACAAGGAGGATGCAATGATATTATTGTGAATAATATTTGTTCTGTATAACTGTAGAAATACTATTTTCCTTATGTCTAGCACTATATGTGATGATCCATGTAGGAAACATTTAGCAGTGAATTAATCCAGAAAAAAAGGGTCCTCTCTGATGGAAAAAATAGTATGTTCCATTGTGGTGTGCTGTGATATATTATAAATACAAGGCAGGACTTAGGTGTTCAGGCACCCTGCGTGGGCCACCCCTATGGTGCCCCCCGTCATCATCACCAGAGTCCCTTTGTAACCTCCTTCACTGTGCCACATCTCTTCCTCCCCAAGTATAGATTAACTGAATAAGACATACAAATCCAACTTTGCCAGTCTAGATCAACTGAAAATGAAATGTAAACACTATATATATACCTCTAGTGTGTACCTCTATATACCAAATAAATTATGCATAGAAACCATAAATTGCATCCATAGATCACAGGTCAAACACCCCAATGGCCAGCCCCGGCATCCAGATTGCACATATAGGATTTGCCCAGCACACATAGGACTTGCCCAGATTGCATCCACATGACTTGCCCAGTGGACATGGTTGTTGGACTCAGCAAAGGATACTCTAATTTTATTTAAAACAATACTTAATAGTCCCCGTGGGTTCAACTGTGTTAGAGTGAATCACTCTACACCCTTTAGGCCTGAAAAAGTAACAGTAATGGACAGACTGTTAAAATACACACACATATTACACCCCCCTCCCTTACAAATGCCAGCCATAAACACACATATACTGCCCAAATACACATACACACACGCACATTCACGCCTGCTCTTACACATAAACAAATGCACAATATTCATAAAGAATATACTAAACATAGTGTTTCAACCCACTTTGCACAATGTCACAATAGCGATCCAAAATGATTGAAGTTTGCAGCAATAATACCGGTAAGTAAAAAAAATCATGGAGAGGGGGAGAAAATTCAGAAAATTAGGTCAACAAGAAATGCAAGTGATTTTTTGCCTTTGCGTAACTAAGTGTATTAATGTTACTGTACAATGCCAGATGAATTAATATGTGTAATTTATATGTATATTTTTTATGTTTCTGCTTTTGTGTCGATTTTGATGTATGCTGGGAAAATCCAACCACAGCCCATTTTAGGCTTTCTGGCAGAGGCAGTCAGGTATTCATTTCATAGAGTTCATAGAGTATCCTAACAAAATGTCCAGGTCCTCTGGCAAAAAAACATCCCTAAATATTAAAGAGCCACCACCATATTTAACCGTGGGCATGAGGTTTTTGTTTCCATATGGCTACCTCTCTATGTGCCTCAAAACCATCTCTGGTGTTAATTGCGAAAAGGCTTTATTTTGGTTTCATCTGACTATAGAACCCTATCCCTTTTGAAGTTCCTGTAGCGTCTGGCAAACTGAAGATGGTTGAGTTTGTTTTTAGATAGAGCAGAGGCTTTTTTCTTGAAATGCTTCCAAACGACTTGTGGTGATGCAGGTGACGTCGGATTGTTCTTTAGCAGACTTACTGACCCTAAGAAGCAACTAACTTCTGCAATTCTCCAGCTGTGATCCTTGGAGATTTTTTGGCCACTTGAAATATCCTCTTCACAGTGCATTGAGACAATATAGACACATGTTCTCTTCCAAGTGAATTCATAATATTTCCGGTTGACTGGGACTTAAATTAAATGGGCATTTTCAATTATTTCTCTCTCTATCTCACGTTCACTCTTGTTCTCTCTCTCAAACACAAACATACTCTTTTTCAAAACACAAACTTACTCTCTCTCCTTTCTTCCAATTTCTCCCTTATCTGTCAGGTCCCATTCAGGCTGCAGGGCTGCTTATCTCTAGTTTCCCCTGTCTCGCTACAGTTCCCTGTCGCGCTACAGTTCCCCCTTTGCTGTAATCGATTCCTGGATTTCCTTGTGCTCTGCCGTTTACTTATGATACTTTGTTTCAGTCCTGCTCTTAGCTTCAGCTTCTGTTTCCTTTATAAGGTGTGCCACATCCATTTGTTATGTTTGTCTCAGTCTGCAGTCTCTAGGTATGTTTTATCTCTGTTCTGTGTTTAGAATTAATGTTTAGTTTCAGCTTATTAGTAATTCAGTAGGCAGTGTTTAGCACTATGACACACCGAATATTGGAGTACTTTGGCGTAGTGGTGGGCTAAGCACACTATGGCCATAAGATGTGACTAAATCTCCAATTGTTATCATATAGTCCTAGGCTAGTCCTGAATTTATGTGTGTCAGTCTTTTATGTGCCTTTGCCCACTTTTCCCTAAATCATCGAAGGATATTGGTTCCCCCCCTCCTCTCCCCATGTCCCAGTTAAGATATCCTATCCCTGTGGACCTTGCCTTGTTCCCTGTCCTTTGTTGTGTCCTGTACCATGTATGTCTTGTCTGACTATGTTTCTTGCTCAGTCTCCCTGTTTCTTGCTCTGTCCCCCTTTGCTCGCTCTGTCTCCCTTGCTTGCTTATGTTTCTGCTGTTACACTGCTTAGATTCCCTGCTCCCAGCCTGCAGCATCCTGCACATTTCTCTGTTGAGCTATGTCTGCATCTGAAGCCTCCGGGTCACGGGAGCTGGCTCCTGACATGCCCCACTCCCCACCCATTTCCCCTTTAAATGGTGGTGTTTTCCACAATGTCAGCAGGAACACCTACTGATGTAGGTGGGAACGCCCCTGACAGCAGCAGGACCACCCACCGGGTTAGTGCTGAGTCTCTAGTTGTGTTGGTGTGAGTGTCTGTGTGAGTGCGCTAGTGCAAGTGGATTTGTGTGTCTGGGTGTGTTTAAGTATCCCTCCTTAGGTCAGGCTCTGGATTCTTCGCTGGAGTGATAATGGCATTCTTAAAAGAAAAGTAATACATATATCTTCAGACAAAGTGAGATCTGTTAAATGAGAAGGATGCATCAACTGGAATATAGAAAATCTTATATGAGGTTCTGGTAGTGGTAGGAAGCCTTTATCCAGTGTCTTTGGTACTCAAATGATTAATCATCTTCCTTTTAAATGTGTTTCTTCCTTGTGTGTTGTTTAAGTACCTCTTTAGTACTTCTATTTTGAATTTCTCAATGGAGTGGTCCCTCTGGGAGTGGTGTTAATGACCTGGGGTGCAGGTATTAACATCATTGTGTCTGTAAATGGAGTGTCAATGTAGATTCTTCCTTAGGTGAAAATTCTTGGTTTCTTCAATGTAACATCCTGTTTTACATTTAGTGTACTGTATAATATACACAACATTTGCAGAGAGGCATAGGCATGATTCCTTGATGGTTTATTTTTTATTGTTGGGATGGGCATCTGACCTGGTGTGCAAAACTATTCAGTTTTCCTGAATGGTTTCATTAAATTTAAGTTCCAAATCACACACTAATATCCAAAATCCAAAAATATACTAAAACCAGATGGGGTGCTATCTTAGTTAGGAAGCTTAGGGCTTCCAGGATCTTCTTGTTCCCCTGAAAAGGAACAACCGAAGTCTTCAAGGGGAGTTGTTGACCAAAATGCAACCCATCTTCCCACCAAAAAGCCTAGTCTTCTAGGACCTGGCTCAATTGTGGCACTTTCGGTCCATGAAAATCCATGTTAAAAATTAGAATGAATTTATTCCATAAAAAAATGAAAAGGGAAAAATAAAAAGTTCTAAATTTGGTGAGATTTATTTAAAGAAGTAACAGCAGTCCAGCAGTCAATTCAGTCCTTCCTGCAGAGGAAATACACTTGGTTTCTTCATACCCCAACCCACTTGCAGATCAATGTTCAGTAAAAAAAAACCCATTGCTGGTTTGCCGTTACATTAGGATCCTGCCCAGCTACCAATGTCTCTGCCTGCTCTCATCCTCCATATGAAGATTGTACAGATTATACCCACGCATACGCTTATATTGTTTTCCTGTAATTATAAAGTTAAATCAATGTATGCACCTATAAGATATGGATCATGTATTTGCCATGATTCAGAAAAAATCTAAATCATTTTTTATATCGATGGAAGTACAAAGAACGGTATAGATGAATGAAAAGATATTTTTACAATTTCTTACAGTATTGTGACAGATATACTAAACTTAAACAAAGTTGGCACAGGCACGAGAGACTAGGATATTAGGCAATTGATGGTTTATATGGCGCCAGTGCAGTCTGTGTAGTAGACTCAGTGGTATTTATTTCAGATGGATATGCTTGCTTAGTTTGATCTCTTTAGAGGCTTGCCAACACTGATATATGAAATCCCCTATGTGCTTGCATAGCTCAAACTACTCTGTTCCAAAGTATAGGTATTTCTGAATGTATGTCATCAATCGTTTTACATGAGACCAACAGGTGCCATCACAACTGCCTACCATGTACCACCAGTCTGTAAAAGGTATTTGTTTAGTTCAGTGCCATGTTATAATGAAACACAATCCTTTTTTTAAATCAGCAACCCCCTCCTTTTCTTTTCCTGGTTTTGAAATGTAGATCCTGAACCATGCTATTTTTAGTCGTGGGACATCCCTCCTGTTCTCTAAATACTCAGCAGATCACAGTTGTTAGACTTCTGTCTTCCAATAGGAAAATAAAATACAATCTTTTAGACGCCAATAAAATTCAGGGTCATGGCACACACAATGTTATACTATTTTTATATAAAAAGTGTTCATTTAAAGATATTTTTTAAATTGTACAATGTAATTTGCATATTCACAAGTATTCCAATGGTTTGGAAGTTTACTTACTATTAACTGTGCTTACAAGGCATTGGTACATACAGTTTTGTGTTGCTCAAGAGATATATATATACAGTAAACATGATAGGATTAGGGGTTTAATCCCATCAACCACCAGACTGCCCGGCGCCACCATACAGTTCTATGGTCAGCAATGCCTACCAGACAAAGAGTCACTATTACGGGGTGATCCCGAGGTACTGATGGAGATCTTATGATCCAAAAGGTGATCTGACGTCGGGACCCTGAGCGACAGCGTCGGAAACATCCGTGGGAACAGTCCATGTAGTAGCCGGGCCAGAGCCGGGCCAGTAGCCGCTGCTGGGTAAACCCTGGTCCTAAAAATTGGTAATAGAAACCAGGGTTCCCGAACGAGCTCCCTCTCTGTAACCACCACTGAGTGTTGCCCACCACAAGCTTAATGTACCCTCTGTCACGGACTGGGTCCACACAGATGACTGAAAGGGACCCAGCGCGCCCGAAGATTGTATGCAGGAGTCACAGTGCAGTAGTGGAGTTTGGACAGGGCCTGGATGCAGGGTGACCACACTCACCCAGGTGTTGAGCACCTAGGGTTGTGCAGCCAAACACCAGCGCCCTGATATGGCAGCGGATGAAGTCCAGAATGAAGTGAAGATAAATCCTGCAGGCATCCTGGAGCAGGCATGAAGCATATCACTTGAATCACGTGCAGGATGCTGCAGGCTGGGAGTATGGAAGCTAAGCAAAGGATATAGCAGAAACATAACAAGCAAGGGACAGGGAGACCAGGCACGAAACATAACCAGACAAGACATACATGTTACAGGGCACTACAGTGAACCAGACAAGGAATAAACATTACTAGACAAGATATACATCATACAAGGCACAACAAAGGACAGTGAAGAAGGCAAGGAACACAGGGGAAGGAGAGAGGAACCAGAATCCTCAGATGATACAAAGGAGAAGGGCAAAGGTACATAAGAGACAGACAAACATGAATACAGAAACTAGCCTAAGACTAAGATTGATGACAATTGGAGATTTCGTCACATGATATGGCCATAGTATGCTTAGCCCACCACTACGCCAAAGTACTCCAATGACGGTGGGTCCTAACGCTAATCCCTGCTGACAGTGGTACGAAACAAACCAAACACATAGCACTAAGACATACCTTTAGACTGAAGACAAACAGAACACATAGGTGGGGCACACCTTATAAAGGAAACAAAGCTGAAGCAAAGAGCTGAAGCAGAAGCAAGGAATGGAAGATCAGAACAAAGCAAAAGGAAATCCAGGAATGGATCGAAGAAAAACAGAGAAACTAAAGCAAGACAGAAATGCAGCTCCGCAGCCTGGGCAGACCGTGACACCCTCAAAAGAGTGACGTGGTGGGACAAAGCGGGTCTGTAGTGACGCTGTTCCAATTGTCGGCGGGCATCGCCGCAGTTCCTAGCCGACACACAGTTCCGGGAATTTGTGGCTAGGTCCCAGTCACGCGCATTGAGTGTTTCTTGGCTTGTAGAGCCCCCATAGCCGGCTGGTTCCAGCAGACCAGATGGGGCTTCCCAATGAGCACAGGGTTACTTAGACATAAGAAGGGACTGGGCAGGCAGGTAAGGAGTCTCCCCAGAAATCCACCAGTGCCCCCTTCCAAACTCAAACATACCCCCCATGAGTCCTCAGCCTTAAAGGGTTACTGTGACAGTGCTACTTATAGAATGCAAGCCTGTTTAAGCAGGTCCCTCCTCATATTTTGTTTCTGTAAATTCAAATCGTTATGTGATGTTGTACTTCTTATGCGCAGTTTGTTGATTTAAAACATATTAATTTTAATGTGGGTTTCTGGGACAGACCTTTCCAAAGCGAGCCATAATGTTTACAGTATTCTAATGTATGTGCAAACATTTTTTTTGTTTAATACAGTCTAAGAATACTACATTTGAATAAATACATTCAGCCATTATTTCTTTCAATTAATGCTCGAGGTCTGCCTGTTGGTAATAAATGTTGGTTCTCAGCTTAAGCAGGCTTTAGACTGTAGTAAAGGAATACAGTGGAGACCTGTGCTGTATAACAACAGATCTATGATACCAAATGAAACTGCTGAGGAAGCGCACCTTATACATGCCATAAAGCTTGAAAAGTGAACCTGTATCTCTGATAAATATCTCAAATACTGCAAGAAAAAAGGGAAACAGATTAAAGTAAGAACAGTTAGGGGAAGAGAAGGGTTAATTGGTTGGAGGGAGAAAATATGCATAAAAATGATAAAGGTGGGGTGAAGTAGGCTGGAGGCTTCTTTCTAAGACTTGGATACAGGGATGAGCTTAGAGTTAGTGGTGTAAACAAATACTTACTAACACACAATACACTTATACACACTAGCTCCCACCACTAACTCTAGACTAACTTTTGACACACACATATGACACACCATATGCTGACATACACACTCATGCTAACACCATACACTAACTCCCCCAAATACATGCTAATACCATATATCTACACACATGCTAATACCACACACTAGCACATGCACACGCCAATACCATAAAATAACACACACTCTCGCTAACACCATATGCTCACACACATTCTATGACTATAGAGTAACACATTAACTCTAGCATTGTACACTTACAAATACACACACAAGTTCATTAACTCTAATACTACACACTACACAGCCTGGGTCAGGTTTTCCGAGGTCATTAATAATCACATATCATAGCTGGGGTCAGGAGAGGTCAGAAAAAAATGTAATAAACAGCTGAGGTCAGGATACCAGAGGTCACGGATAGTCAAATAACACAGCCAGGATGTGGGTAACAGAGATCATAAATAATATATATATATATGTTACCACAGAAAATAGCCAGGGAAACTGCTCAGGAGTATGCAGAGAAGAAAGACAAACCACAAGGCTGCCACAGTACAACTGAACACTATAGGGTCCAGGATCTTTAATTATGTCCAAAAGTGTGGTGTGAATTGTGCCCTACAATCTGAAGTAATGGTATAAGGTTATCCATGAAGAGAAAGTATTAAGGAACAAAGTAGCCGTGACTGATGCTGATGGGATACCAATGGTGGGAATAAAATGAGCCAAGTGGTTTTACTCATATAGTCTTGGTTCTGGCATAGGTAGTACATGAGCGAACAAAAGCAGATAGATCATGAGTCAAGGAGGGCCACCAAAACACATCCCCCGGGTTAGTCCCCCATATTATGAATTTTAACAAAAGATCATTGCATTTGTTAGATCAGGTTTGATCAATTGTTTTTTTCATTAGATCTACTCTAAAATAGGCTATATTAACAATCTTTTCCAGGGGGACTAACCTGTAGCTAGCCCGCCCTCAACAAAAATTTCAACAAAATGTTACTGATTATGATAGCTCCGCGTTAGATCATAATTTGGATTTTCCCTAACGAAAAAAAAATATTGATCTTACCGGTTCTAATGAATATCTACCAAAATCCATTAAAAAAATCCAAATTTCAGTTCAGGGGGGCCAACCCGTATGTATATCCTTCCCCTGAACACACAAAATAGGATTGTGAATACCTCCTACTGCGTGATAGATCTACCGAAAAATACAGTTGATCTTACCGGATCTAACGAATATCTACCAAAATCCATTAAAAAAAAATCAAAATTTCAGTTGAAGGGGGCCAACCCGTATGTATACCCATTCCCTGCACACAAAATAGCATTATGAATACCACCTCCTGAGTGATAGATCTAACGAAAAAAACAGTTGATCTAACTGGATCTAAACAAGTATCTACCAAAATCCATTAAAAAAATCAAAATTTCAGTAGAGGGGGGGCCAGATCTAACAAAAAGTTTGTCTGATCAAACCTGATCTAACATGGAGCTATGATAATCAGTAACATTTTGTTGAAATATTTGTTGAGGGGGCCTGGCTACAGGTTAGCCCCCCAAAAAGATTGTTAATATTGCCTATTTTAGAGTAGAGCTAATAAAACAAACAGTTGATCAAACCAGATTTAACAAAGATCTAAGAAATGCAATGATCTTTATATGATTCTTAATATGGGGGGGGGGCTAACCCGGGGGAGGTCACCAAAACTGATCTGTGATTTTCTTTATTCCATCATGTTCAGACAGGAGAGAGTCGTGACAAACGACAGAATCCGGTCTTTGAAATACAGGTATCTATTGGTTTAGTCTCAGGAAAACATGCTTTGAATGGAATACATGTGATGTATCAGAGATAGCTGATGAGATAGGATCAGGTTTGCTAAGAGCTCACTGCTGTGGCGCCTGCGAACTGTGTGAGGAAACTCTTTATCCGCCCAGGAGGAGCAGGAACTTGGGTGGGAAAAGAGTTTCCTGACACAGTGTGCGAGCGCTACAGCAGTGAGCTGCAGGCCCGTATTAGGTGGCCATCGGGCCCCAGTGATGATCGGCCAGCCCTCGGACCAGTGAAATCTGCAAGGGGGTGCGAGAAAGTGAATGGGTGAATTAATAAATGAGTGAATGAATTAAGTGAGTAAGTGTTTAGGGGCAGAAATTGGACATGCAGGCTGTTTAGGGGGGCAGAAATGGGACAGACAGGCTGTTTAGAGGGGCAGAGGTGGCACAGGGAGGTTGCTTCAGGGGGAACAGAAATGGGACAGGCAGGCTGTTTTAGGGGCAACAGTGGCACAGGCAGGCTGTTTTAGGGGCAGACAGCCCAATCTTTTGGATAATTGATAAGGAAGGTAGGAGTGAAAGGGAACAAAATCCCTTGTGCTGGGCCAAATTCTGAAATTTTGGACAGGATTTAAAAGAAAAATTGGGTTGAATAAACAACTGATTAAAAACGCCCCATTACACTCAGTAGCGTTTAATGTAAAAGACTTGGATTTAACAAGGTGGTCAGACAATGGGATCTGAAGGATAGAAAATCTAATACATGAAAATAAGATCAAATCGTTTTGCAGATCTAAGCAAAGAATTCCAGCTGCCAAGTAGCGAACTTTTTGCCTACCTAAGTAACGGTAAAACACTTCATGTAATTGCAATTGCCTCTTCCTTCAACAATAGTAGCAGAGACTCTGGGCAAAGTAATAACTGCAAGAACAACGACACGTACGGTCTCAAGAAGTGCTAAAATTATCGAGGGACTCAAAAAAATATATAGAAATACCGGCTAAAATAAAATGGGAAAGGGACCTTATAACCATAATTGCAACAACAGAATCTCTTTCTAAAGGTATACAAACATGTTTACTGCCTAAATTTATGTGAGATACAATTTAAAATTGCCAATTGCTGGTACCTGGTGCTAAATATGGCTAAAATATACCCAGAGCAAACAAATAATTGTCGGCGCTGCGGGGCACCAGATGGAGATACGTTACATATTTTCTGGCATTTTTTGAAATGATAAAAGAAGTGGATAACTGCAATCTGGAGGTGAAACCGGAGACGGCAATACTATATTTAGGCATGAGTGGCATTAAGTAATATATATATATATATAAATATTAGTACCTTTTGGCACTAATTTGGCTAACTTAAATACATTTTCTCAAAAGCCACAGCATAAGCTAGGGATTTCCCCACTACAAGAGAAACCTCCATTAATTATATCTGTCGTGAAATCAATTATAAATCAAGTAGAGGAATCTCAATTAGTTAAGCTACTGCCAACAGTGACCAGAGATAACTTGGCAGGTTCACTCAGTGTGAATCATCTGGTTTTATGTTGCTTTGCCAACGAGAAACTGTATGTGGCTCCACTGTTTCCTATTCATAGATATATAAATGAATAACTTCTAATCTGCTCTCCTGCCTTCTGGAAGTAAAACGACTGGTTTAATACAGAAGCCAAGTAAAGTAAGAATAAAACACTTCACATTATGTAATCATTACCCTGCATGCTTTTTTTTTGAAATTTCAAAATGTTCCCTTATATCCTACATAATGTTTTGAATTTTTAAACTTTTGGGTGTGAGAGGCTTTTTTTTTTAGGTGTTTGGACATCCATTATTTCATTTTTTTAATATTTTTTTCCTTGTTAAACGAGAGATCCCTTCGGTGTCTTTAAAGACCTCAGGTGTCGCACTTGCGACTAGAACGTGCCCCTTATGAAGTTAATTTTTAAACTATATTTATTAAAATTATATTTCTTGAAAAGGGAGAACCTATGTTTCTCCGTCTTTTTACTTTCACAGTAAATAGCAGCCCTGCATTGCTGATCACAGTACCAGTATTAGGATTATTAATATTCTTGTACGTACACTGGTCACACGTTGGATGCTTTGCTCTAGAGATTTATGATGTGTTGAAAAATCTATGAGTAATTTGTCAGACGGGGGTTTTGGTTGTTGAATGACGGTAAAGATTAGTAGGACATTTAGGATCATGGATGTCACATTGCTACTGAAACTGTTTCTGATGCATAATGATTCCTCATTATGTTACATTTATAGAGCACAGGCAGATTTTCTGTCATTATTGCAATAGGTTAAAAAATTTAATTTGACAGTATATATTTAAAAACTAACATCAACATGAACACTAAGTTAAAACATACTGGGACAAGCGGTGAAAAGGGTCTTGCCCTTGGAAGTGTACCGTCTATTACATCTTGATATATAGGATGTTCTTCACTTGTTGATTTTTGTGTATATTTACAGATTTTGAACAGACACCAAGATTAAGCACCCCACCTATAAGGGTGCCCAGCGGGAAACTGCAGGAGAATTTCAGTGTAATCCCACTGATCACATTTTGCTAAGCAATACAGCCATGTTGGCATTAGATTGGATTTACGATAAATGGTGGGCTATATATGGTATATAGAGTGTGAGAGAATCCCCAATATTTATGGTTCACATATTATATAATATACTGGATGTCTTTTTGATGGATCATTCTGCTTTCAAAAATATTTCTACTTTAAAAAAGCTCTCCAACAATTTTTAAAAATGTTTCTAATATTTATCACAAACAGCTGTAAATTGTAAATAGTATTTGTGAGTGATGAATATTACATTGAACAGTACACTTTCATTACTTTGGCAGCCTCAGTTGCTTCTATCTTTTCATACAATCCCAAACAGACTATGATGTTGAGATCAGGGCTGTTTGGGGTCCATACTAGAGCCCTGCGTGGGACTGTTTTTTTTTAATCCCACTCCCGCCCGCTCGCACTGAATTTCTGACCATTACAACCCATTCCCGCAACGTTTTTGTCCAATCCTGCCCGCTCCCGCAACATATGTGGTCAATCCCTCCCACCAGTGGTGAAACTACGGGGGTCGCAGGGATCGCGACTGCAACCGGGCCCTGGAGTTCTGCCAGTCAGGGGGGCCCAAGGGGTGCTGAGCGGTCGCTTTTCAGCAACTGCTCTGCATCCTGTCTGCTCTGCTCCCTGCCGCAGCCTGCCTGCCTCAGCACTGCCCCGACTGCAGTGGTGGGAGCGTGAGGCGTCTGTCTCGGGTGCCGGCGTTTCACTCTGACGTTCAGCAGTGAAGCCGCGCGTACTGCGGCAGAGCAGCGAGACAGAGGCCTAGCGCCCCCACCACAGGACTGCAGGTAAGTGACCTACAAAGGGGGTAGGGAGAGGGTATATAGTGAGAATGGGGGTGGGTAGGTAGAGGGTAGATACCTTACCTGATCTGCAGGTTTCCTGCGCACACTCGCATGGCTGCCTTCGCGCTCTTAGCACACAGCGTCTCTTCTCTTGTTCCGCCAAGGAACCCAGCAGAGTCACATGAAGTGACGTAAATTCACGTGACTCCGCTGGGTTCCTGGGCAGAACAGGTGTAACGTTGGCAACGGAGAAGGAACCCAGTATGCAGGAGATGGTGAATAAACAGGCTTTATTAGGAAGCAGTACGGAAGTTGGCCATGAAGTTTACTGCAAGTGAAAGTCCAATAGAACACTGTTTAGGCACCAAGGCTGTACTGGAACACCATGCAGCAGATCAGGCCCACAGCAGGTATGCAGGTATGCAGGTAGACACAATGTACCGTTTAGCAGACCAGGCCCACAGCAGGTATGCAGGTTTGCAGGTAGAACACAATGTACCGTTTAGCAGACCAGGCCCACAGCAGGTATGCAGGAATGCACACGGTTTTAAACCTCCCGTTCCCTCTTGTCCCGCCCCCGGTAGGTGACGTCATGTACTGGGCGTCCCTTCGTTGCCACGGAGGCAGGGGATAAGAGGGGGGCGTGGAGAGCACGCCCGCCCTCTGTTTCCCTCTCGGCGAACGAAGAGGACCCCCAGCAACAGATTCTTCTCAAGCTCCCGCTAAATGCGGGTGCTCGGAGAAACGGCAGCGGCGGACAGGCGGCGGAGAAGGTAAGTGCCGAGTACCCGAGCTGCGCCGTGGGACGTGACAACAGGAGAAGAGATGCTGTGTGGGAGCAAGGCCAAGGCAGCTTGTGGAAGTGTGCAGGATTACTGGGACCCGCAGGTACATTGTCTGACCGCCCGCTCCTACCCGCAACTCCCGAAAAACTGCCCACGCCTGCAAATTGTTTGACTTGCATCCCGATGCAGTCCTCTAGTCCATCCCATCACTTCCAGGACCCCTTTTTCTTTTTACGCTAAAGATAGTTCTTAATGACTTTAGCTGTATGTTTGGGGTCGTTGTCATGCTGCAGAATAAATCAGATGCCACCCTGATTGTATTGCATGATGGATAAGTATCTGCTTGTACTTCTCAAGAAGACTCATTCTTATACCACTCTCCAGCCCTTCGGTGAACTAAGTGCCGTCTGCTATAGCCAAATATTTTAACTTTTGACTTATCAGTGTCGACTTGGATTCCGTCGACTCCTGTCTTCTGCCTGTGCCCAAACTCCTGCCAGTGCCTTGCCATCTACCTGTACCACAATTTCTACCATCTGCCAGTGTCCTGCCTTCTATCTGTTCACTATCTCCTTCCTTTTCCATTACTAGTTGTGTTTCCTCTGCTCCCATTGACAGCCTGTTGGCTTGATGACCCATTCTTATTGATCTGTCCTTATTTAATCCCCTCCTGAATTTTTTTTCTATCAATCCGGAGGGCACACTGTCAGCACACAGAATATCTTCATGTTATGAGTTTAGTAAAAACTAAGCATAATTTAACACTGTAACTATAAATATAATAGGTGCTGCATCCCTGGACAAGATATCTAGCGTCCTTTGAACATTCTCTGCTTGTACGCCCTTCAATTTTAGTCACTTTATGATGTGATCTAGGTTTCTAGAAAACATTTATGACTTACGACTGAAGTTATATTTTCTGCTATACATGCGAGATGCCTTATTAACCTTTCCTATAACCCGGATGCAGGTATTCATCAATAACTAATGGAAGACATGAGTCATATTCTGTATTTTGCTAGCTCCCCATGGAAAATAAAAAATATGTAACTGTTCCGAAAGGTTCATAACGTAGATGCGAAGGGATTGACGTTGTTTCACGTTGCACAATTAGCAGTTGCTGGCATCGATGTAAATGTTATTTGCGGTAGGGATAAATAATTCTCTAATGGTAACACATTTGCCTTTAAATAGCTGACATATTTTGTCTGGATTGTGGCAACTCTCTGTAAAATGTTTACATGTTCTAGAGCTTTCTTTATCCTCATATTTAAAGCTAGGATTTAGAGTGATTGATTTATCTCTGTATAATAAAGTGGCATCTATGTCATTTGGATTCATTGGAAAAAAACCACAGTCTGCGTAAACAACTATCAAGATCAACAACACAAATATGTAAAATATAACCAAATAAAATAAAGGTTGAATCTTTCAATGCCAAATTTTGCAGTTTAACATTGCCTCACTTATATTTTAAATACTAGGGAAAAAGCCTTGGTGTGAAATCATTACATCAGTAAAAAGTGTTAGGGCACTGTCGGGACTTGACATGCATTTATCCTGGCTGGAAATCTTGTTGGCTCATGTATTTGCTGATGTGCCATAACAGCACCCGTCTGGCTTAAAAGCTAAACTTATAGAAAATTAAGTTTTTGACATGTCAATTAACAGCTCACTTGACATATCACTAGCATTTCAGATGCCAACATAAACTTACACACCTGTGGTTATTTCTTAAATTCACGGTGATGCAAAATGGTCATGCCAATTATTTTTTGTTGTGAAGAAGGAAGAAGTGGGTCTGTAGATGGTTCGTTGCTGTACTGTTTCTCATCTCTGGCACTGAAACATATAGATTTTAATATATTTGCGCCTTCTTTCGTCAGTGTCTACCTTCAATAAACTATAAAGCTGCAATTAGTGAAGCTATCCTCATAGCTCTGCTAATGTGTTGACAAAACAGAGTTACCCTGAGGGTTTATAGAACCCTAGGTGAAAAAATGTATGCCTGCGGCCTCCCCTTCCTGCATGCATTTGCTTGCTAAAGCAGTAGAATTGGTGTTCCTCATCAGCTTGGTACCCTAGGCAGCCACCTAGGTCACATATCCAGTATGTTAGGACCGGCTCTATGCCAATAGCATATTCTTGAAATCACTTTCACCAACATAAGGTTACAGCTTGCCTCACAGAATTCTTCTGGATGGCTCATTGTCAACTAAAACTTAATATGTCAAAGATTGACCAGCTTATTTTCCATTACATCACCATACCTGGGAACATCTCGGCTCTGGCTACCTTGCGGGACGTGGCCAGGACTGCACACTGACGTCAGTGGGCGGTCCCGCTGATGTTGGTAGGCAGTCCCGCTGACGTTGGGGGAGTTCCCGCTGATGTCGGCGGCTTTCCCACTGACGTCGGGGGAGTTCCCACAGCGGGAAACAGCCCCATTTCAAGGAAAAAATGGGCAGGGAGCGGGGCGTGTCAAGACCCTGCTCCTGCAACCCAAAGAACCGGAGAAGCAGTGCTCACCCGGCAATCTCTGGGTCAAACCTGGAGAGTTCCCTGGTATGTACATCACAATTATTTATATAGTACCAGCAAATTCTATTACAACAGTAAAATAATTTAAAAATAGCTTTAACAAACTGGTAAAAAAGGAGAAGAGGGCCCCACCTAATCCTTCCTTACAATTCACTTCAGTCTTAGTGTGGATGGCTCCATTATACTATTTACCTACATATAATGAAGTAGCTAAAACTTGTCACTTGTTTCTTCAAAATATTGCTTAAATTTCTCTCTCTCTCTCTCTACAAACAAAACAAGTATGCATGCATTAATTATATCCCTTGTACACTACTGTAACTCTTAGTTTCCTGCTTCACACCAAAATACACATTATTTCCTCCAGAACTCCAATTCACTCCTATATGAAAACTGTTGCCTTGGCTACCTATAAAATGGCAACTAAATTTTACTATAGCAAAACTTCCCAATAGGAAAAAATGCGTCCTGTCTCTTAGCTTTTAAAGAGTTAAAGGGTTGGAAGTGATAAATTAAATATACTTTATCATAACCATAAATCAAACTGTGAATATGTATTGCTTACTTACTGTACCGACACTGACTGCTGATTACAGAAGCATTATGTAATATATTACAGTATGCCATTGAAAGGTTTTAAATGGACTGGGTGATCCTGACATAAAATCTGATTTCTGATCTTTCAAAGTTTGCTATCCAGAAAACTCAATTAAATAAGATGTTGTCTTTGGTCCTGAGCAGAAACAACTCTTAAGTAATCTGGGTTGGGAATCACTGAAGTATACAGTTTCTACATGTGTTTTAAGAGACTTACTTTGGCTAATTGCAGCTGTCCATATCCCTGTAAAAAAAAACATTGCCAACTTCAGGAAAAAAAATGCAGTGGTTGTATTTACCCTCCTGCGTGTTGGCAATGTGAAGTCTGGGCACACTGTTATTATCTGAAATCGAGACGGCAATAAAAACTGCAAAAAAAAAAATCTCCAGCGCCTACCCACAAATCACCCTCATTAATATTATCCATAAAGATGAGAACCAAATCCCTCCAAAAATAATCATTCCAATAAGTTGCTGGTATCATAAACCCTTGATCCATTCCAACTAATGGTTCTTTTCGTACAATGGGTTCCAGCAAAAACACATTCAGGAGAACAATATTTTGTGACTTCATCCTAAAACAACAGTTTCAACTAAACAAAATGCAAAAAAGAGTATTAAAAAAACAAAACTATGTATTGTTGTTTGAAAACAAACTCAACATAATTTGGAATAGCTTTGGTTTTGTTTTGTTTTTTTTAATTTAAAAACATTTTTTTTAAGTTTACCTCCAACCACATAAGTTTAAAAAAATTCGATCTAACTCATGTTTTTAATTTGCTACTTTTCTCCTTTACTCTGAAAGCTGACCCTTCACATTTGCTTTGAAGAGCAGTGGGTATACAGAAAGCGGTAATCAAATAACAGTGTATCCTATTTAGCGTTTGGCAGTGTTTCAGTTGTGCATTTATGCTGTGAATTTACAGTAAAATAGTTGAAGAAGTGCCTGCATGGCCTACAAGTCGATGTCTTAAATTATATTTTCTTTTAAGTTCTGAAATCTCTGATACTTGAAAGTGAATGCCCTGCTTGGACTTGGCATTCCATTGGTATATACACCCAGTGATTTTACAAAATTTAGTTTATTATTACAGCCTACACACTCAAACGACTTGGCAAAGTAATATGTCTTAACAATGTATATAGTTATTTATAAAGTTTAGTAGGTGTATGTCCCAACGTTAACCATAATAGCTAATTTAACTGTTCTGACTGCTAGTTCCCTGAAATTCAATAACTGGCGTTCTTTCTAACTGCTGTCCAAAATATGAACTACTATACAGAGATGAAAATGGGTCTGTGATATCATTGCAACTTAATTTATTGTATTTATAGAAGAATAAACATACATAAAAAGTTTTATTCTTCTAATTTAAATGCAGGACATGACATTTCAGATAATAACATAACCATGGGCTCCACTCCATGTCAACAAAATGTGCCTGATTAACCCCTTAAGAACCAGGTTTTTTTTATTTTTGTACCCTTTGTGACTAAGGCTGTTTTTACACTTTTACGCTGCTCGTGGTAAGCTGTAATTTTCTCTTCTCCCATTCAGTGTACCCACAGGAAAAATCCTTTACTCATCTAAAAAAAAAGCTAATAAAAACCTGCTAAATAGATTCTACTATTTGTCCTGAGTTTAGAAACCCAATTTTTTTGCTTTTTTTTCTGCAAGTTATTGGGCAATAAGTACAAGTAGCATTTTGATATTTCAAAACCATTTGTTTCCAAATCTGGTCATTCTGCCCCCTTGTGCTATTTCGGATATCTTTGATGCCAGCCAATGCAATTTACCCCCAATCAAACCATATCTTTTTGAGAACTAAACACCTAAGGTATTTTAAATGATGGAATTTTTAACCCTTTCCATGCACTAATTCTACTACCAACCTTTGTCAAACTTTGTGATTTATTTTGTGTTTTTTATCATACAAATTGTACTTAAATTTACAGCTCCTGGTATAAGTCACTGTCACACAACACCCCAATATGTGTTGAACAACCTCTCCCGAGTACAGTGATACCATTCATGCATGAGTTTGGCTAAAAGGCCACATTTGGGAACTGCACCTTTTTTAACTTGGAACTTTGACATCTGGTCCTACTGCCCCATGTCCTAATTGGGTCATCTTTTAAGCCGGCTAATTCAATTTACCCCATCCAATCATATTTTTTTTAAAGGACGCTGCTCTCTGGAGCCCTGGAGTGGGTTTTCCATGTCGCTTAATGCCTTGCCATCAAGGCATTTCAGCTGCACCATAGACGCTTAGGAGGCGATTGTTTATGGCGGACATTGATGCCTTCGGGGAGGGGCCACACAGGGCCCCTGATGCCGATCTTGGTGTTGCTTAGTGCCTTGACATTAAGGCATTACAGCAACATCGTTTAAGCGAAGAAAGATCATAGATCGCTTTCTAAGCTTGTTTAATGCCATGACATGCCAGGCATGTCTCTGGTCCTTAACTGACCTTTTTTACATTGTTATTAAGGGGTTAAGTTATTTCTTGAATTCATAAAACTTAAAGGGGCATATTATCCCCTAACTGTGCTAATTGGTATGTATTTTTAAGCACTGTCTTCATAATCTTATTGCTCTATATTTCACTTATGGTGGTCCAGTTCATAGCCTGCTCTACCTCAACACATATTTTGATCACATATACCAGCTGCCAAGATCTATTTCAAAGATCAAACATAGTGGATTGTTTTTCTGACCTCTTGTTCTTTCTCCAATGTCAATATCCTTCTGGATATACTCTAGATGAGATCTTTAAAGTGGCAGAACCACTTTGGTCTTTGAATTTGTTTGTTACTACTTTGGAACTGTCAAGTAGGTTACCAAGGACAGTCCCTGGAGTGAGGACACTGTTCCTGGACAAATTATGTCCCCGGACATCTCCCTGGATGCGCCTTCTTTATTTTCTTCCACTGTATGGGAAAGCTGCCCATCATAAAGGAGCAATGTTTTACCCTATCATGCTCTGCCTCATGCGGCAGCTGACTTGGTACGCAGCCATGCTATGGAGGGGGGACGGGGCAGAGGAGAATTAGGTCACGTGACCCCGAAGGGTTGTGCAACTGAGCAGACGAGAAGTAGGTCACATGAATAAACATGACCCTGCATTGCCAGCAAAGAGGGCTGTGCTTGCATAATAACTGCGTGTACTGCAGAGAAGACTGCAGCCAGGGAGGATCTGAACTGATATCTCAGAAATAACCCCCCAGTCGACATTCAAGCCAGGTAAGTTTCATAATGTGTCCCCATTAATATATTCTGTGCCATCTGTGTAACCATCAATATAATCTGTGCCATCAGTGTCCTCAAACAGGTAGTCTGCGCCATCAGTGTCCCCAAACAGGTAGTCTGCTCCATCTTTGTCCCCAACGGTCTGTGCCAAATGACATGCAATCTTCTACCTTTGTTTAAGACATGCTTGTCTCTACAGATTGTGTACTAGTTTGGCAGTGTAGTGATTGCAAAAGTGCCAAGGCAATGGCTGTGCTATTTGAATTATCTGCTCCAAAAGGAGTTTCCTTTCCTTAAAACTGCTGGAAAGGTGTCTTCTATTTTATGCACAATATGACATTCTGTGTTTACCATTTCAAGTGGAGGTAGGACATCAATCAAAGAACACAAACTTTGGTGGACTACGGAGCCAAGTAAGTTAAAATATCCTTGGGCACAGCATTGTGTCAGGGTCTGCAGCTGAGACCCTGACGAAGTTACTTTCCTGATTAACCGGGTACTGGGTGCGACGCTGCTGCTCCTGGTCCTGCTCTGTCGGGGCATCCTCTGGCGGCAGATTTAAAAACCAGCACTGAGTTTCACTCAGCACTCAGTTATTGTGCCTATGGAGAGCTTTCCTGCACATCTCTGTTGATTTATTGATTGATTCCCGTTGCTGACCCCTGGCTATTGATATTAAGACTACGCTGATCTCTCTGACCCTTGGCTTTCGTTTACTGGACTGTGTTTGGCTTCATCGCTACATTTAGTGATTTGACTGTGGAGTGTCCTGCATAATGGGTTCCTCAGCCCAAACCCTCACACATTGTCAGGTGGCTCTAAATGTTACATGCTTTATAAAAGATTCTTAAGCTCTATGAGTCACTGAAGTCATTTGTTCTATCAGAAGAAAAGTGTCCAGTTGTCTGTAGGAAGATATTTGAAGACCCTACAACTGAACTGTGGCTCACTTTCACCCACACTAGTGTGTCACTTCATGACACAATAACATTCCTGCGCCATGGAATTAGCGAAGACCTTCAACATCCTTAAAAAGAAGCTGTCTGCTAGAAATGAGGAAAACTTTGCACCAGTAATGGTAAAAAAAAACTAATTAAAAAGCTAGAAATCGCTGGAGTTTTAACACAAGCTTCGTGCTTTAAAATTTTGGAAGGAGGTGCAGCAGTTGGAACTCATGTTGCCTATCTGCCAACTGGAGCCTATCACTCTGGAAATGGTAATACTGGTAATTGATACGGTTACTATTAGGAGGAGGAACAACTTGTCACATATTATACTGGCTGCAGCGCGAAAAACTGTGCTTCACCAATGGATCCATAACGATCCTCCAAACATTCTGTTGCTTAAAATTAAACTTTATTTTCTCTTTTGAATGGACTGGTTGGAGGCAATGTTGGACTGACAAATCCAACAGCAAATTAGGTTGTCATTTGAACTTACCTTCTGTTATTGTACACATTTATTACGACAGAGACCACCGGTCATCGCTCCATGATTTATAACATAATCTTACATTTTAATAAGACACTGAATAATGTATAGGATTTTCTATGTATTAACACGAATAATTATTATATTTTGTGTGTTTCTTTGGTTTCAAAAGAAAGCACTACTTGTCCTAAAAAAGGATGCTTTTTGTGGTTACATAAAACATGGAAAAAGGGATCCTTGATTAAACCAGCATATGATATAATGGCAAAATACTTTTAAGATATTAGAAACTCTTGATACTAAAAAATGGGTACTGATATTAATAATACAAGTAATTAGTTGGAGCTCCCCTTAAAGGCATTTTGTTATTTTGTTATTTGATTCTATTTGAAGAATTGAGAAGGAGGTTTGTTAGGGAGGGAGTCCAGTAGCTGTAATTAATTTAGCTTTCTTTCCTTATTACGTTTTTGCAGGTTGAGTTCCAAGTAATTGGCTTTTTCGTTCACTTCCAAGAAAAAGTATTTCTTACTATGACTGTTTATATCATTGTGACAATTCTTAATTAATATTCATCATCTTGTAGTTCTCGGTTCTTTGATCTTTACAAACATCTGAAACTTTTTAAGGGAAGATCAGTCAAAGGCAATATCATACTTAATAGACTTGTGCACATGGACCAAAGATGATTTGGACAAAATTTTCATTTTGTTTTTGGTCCATTCATATAGCCACACCCATTGCTAACATGTTTATAAAATCAACACATGGGCACGCCATCTCCCTAGTCAAACATTGGCATTAGAATGGCTCATACTGAAAAGTTTAGTGACTTTTGAATGTGGCACTGTGATTAAGATTCGATCTTCCATAGGATGCCAGTTCATTAAAATCATGTCCTGCTAGATCTGACCACCATTAGTGCTATTATTGTGAAGCCACGAAGCAGTAGACCACGCATACTCAGAGAGTGGTGATGAGCTAAAGCTTATAGTGAGTAAAAAGTGTAAAAAGTAAGGTCTGTAAAGACTTAGTTTTTAGACTTAGACAAGTTTGGTGTGGAGAAACTTGAGTTGTCTGCACAGAACCCGGACCTCATTGAATAGCTGTGGGAATAATTGGAACTTAGATTGCAAGCCGGGTCTTCTTAACCAATATCGGTGCCTGACCTCACAATTACTATTTTGGCTGAATGGGCACAAATTCCCATAGATACACTCCAAAATATTGTGGATAGCCTCACCATAAAAGCGGAGGCTGTTATTGCCGCAAAGTTAGGGGCAACTCCATATTAATGCCCATGGTTTTGGAGTGGGATGCCTAATACATTGATATTGCTTAACATTCATGGGTTATTTTACCTTATGTGGTCTGAGAACTGTAGCTAAAATGACAGAACTACCAATTTCATGCCCTGAGGTTTTTTCCCCGTCTCAGCCCCTCCAACATAACAAAGGAGGTGGCTAAGAAAGAGGGAAACTATCTAAACAACCGGAAATAAATATTTTTTTCTTTGAAGTAGCTTTATTTTGAGACAGCAAGCTAGAGCCATAGCGCTTTTTGTTTGTGCTAATGGGGATTGGGGAAAGTGGCCACACACCACTCCCCTTCACCGAGAAAAAAGAAACTGACTCGGAGATCAAACCAAGAAAGTTGACGGGTATGGGAATATCCATATAATGATGGCTGCTCTCATGTACACAAGCTGGACCTATAGTATCTATATAAACCTTTGTAAATGTGATGTTATAATAATAGGTTAGGTTAATGTAAAGAACTGCAAAATGTAATATTATGTAAAAGCAACTAATCTGCTTTGAAGGGACTGTCTAATGTCCCTGATACCTCTACTATAGTAGAATGCATATTAAAGTGCTTTGTGAGTAATTTAAAATGCATTCTTCAAAAACAATAAATATGAAAAAGTAAACACTTACCTGACACAAAATATTCTTGCCAAAGATTGGACCACACTAAAATAAAAAGGGACCACCTATCATCATACCTGGAAGCTTCTGGGCACCGACTACCTGGAGCCTTACCTTGTGGTGGGCGGTCCTGCTGACGTCGGTCCCACTGACATTAATGGGAGATCCCGCTGACATCGGCGGCGCTCCCACTGACGTTGGGGGCATTCCCGCTGACAGCAGCGGGAAACACCCCCATTTAAAGGGAAAATGGGCGGGGAGTGGGGCGTGTCAAGTCCCCGCTCCTGCGACCCGGAGGATTCCCAGGTATGCCTATCATATGATGCATATAATGGCTGGAGTGTCACTTAGTATTCCTGCAGTGCAAAAGCTGTTATTATTAACATAGAAGAAACCAGTGTAAATGACTTTTGCCACATTTGCATGTGTTTGGTTTTTACGCTTTAATAGTTCTAGTTATAGGTCATTCAAATTCTGGGCTCATCCCAGTCTGGGAAGTAATTGTCCACCCAGACAAACGTTTCAGGGTTCTAGCCACACACTTTTAGAAGTCACATGATTAGCTAGAAAAAGAATGCAATATAAACCACACAAGTTAAATAAACAAAAAGGGATGCATCATCCCGCTCTAAGTCTGTTCATCAAAATCGTGCAGCATACAACACATCAAGTAGATATTAAAATCTAACCTCAGAAAGGATTAAACAGTTAAGATTTTCACTGTCAAAGCGTTATGTTTGCTATTGGTTGAATACAGTACAAACCCTATTCAGAATATTGTATGACGCATCATGCTTTTATGTTCACTGCCTTGTTGAATGTCAACAAGAACAAAATGTCAAAGTTGAAGTATTGGTCTCTGTCCATAGAAAATGCATTCAAATACAGTTTTATATCATCCGCATGACACATTTGTTTTATTGGTTGGTAATAACGTATAGCATTTAAGTGCAGTATATGAGAAGTATATGAGCATATATAGCTTGTGCTAAATATTTTGAATGAGAAATAACGTTAATTTTCAGCAAGTGCAAGTGCATTGTTTTCATCCCAATAAATACTTTAGCCTTGAATTTATTAGAATAGAGTAAATGATCTGCTAAAACTGTACATAATTTGGACCTTTTTTTCTAAACCATCTATTTCTGAATTTCTGGTGTTCTCTGTATAACTGTAGCACAAAATGATGTATGGGTTTTGTTAATGGAATCTGTTTTTGTACAGTGGGAAATAAATAACTGTAAGTCTACAGCCTTCTTGGTCCAACCATTAACAATGCTTCTACTGTTATACCATAGGCAATATGAAGCATTATTCATACTTTTTACATTAAGGGTGCTTCTTGGAAATAGGGATTGTCAGTTTTCAGAAAAACGTCTACATTTGTTCAAGGAACCTTAATAACATACATGTGTTTCAAGCATAAGTCATTGAAGAACTTTCTTGCAACACCATTGTCGGTACCGGTATATTTAGCATAGGTATTTTTTTTATATTTTGGATTAGCACTACCTCTCAACATTTCAAATGGCCATGGAGGGAGACCTTTGTTTTAGGGGGTCAGGCAAGGATGCGTGGGTTTACCAAGAGTTGTTTTGTGTCTCTGTAACCTCTAGATATTTATGTATGGCGTTTAAAATAATAATACATTTTATTTACACAATATAACTTATAAACCCATTTCCCACTGTTTCAATACCTATCAGTGTGACTTTTAGGGCTGTAGAACACTGTTATATACTGTACTCGTACCCTGCAAACTTTCTGACATAGAAAGATTGAAACATAGAACTTGACACCAAATAAGTACCATTCGGTCCATCTAGTTTACCCATTTTTTTCTAATCTAAGGGGTTTAAACATCTCAGTCCTTGGTCAGGTCCTATAGTGAGGTAAGCTTTATGTCTATCCCATGCCTGTTTATATTCTCGCACTGTATTAGCCTCTTTTGCTGGTAGACTGTTTCATTTATCTACTACCTTCTCAGTAATATAGAACATCCTTACATTACATCTAAGCCTCCGACCCTTTAGTTTTAGGTCATGACCTCTTGTTCTAACATTGCTCCTCTTTTCAAATAAGCTTGCCCCCCAAACTTTGTTCAAGTATTTAAATGTTTCTATTGCATCCCCTCTCTCTTCTTTCTTACATGCTATATGCATTTAGATCCTTTAATCTTTCCTCATAATTTCTGTTATGAAAACCATTCTTGTAGCTCTCCTGTTTCCCTTTTGTGACAGAAAAAAACATCAATTTTATGGGAAGACAGGAGGCTCATATTTCTTTAACATTTCCTTTACTTCTCACCATAGCAGCAAAGGATAAAAATAGTAACCATCGTGAACCAATCACAAAACAGAAAACATATAATATAGCTGTCGGGAACCTCCCTTTCTTCCTCTTTCTTTGCTGCTCACCTCAGGTCAGCTCATGATGTTTAGTCAACAGCACAACATAAATACATACGGCTTTTGTTCCCATTAAGTGAGCCCTGGAGACGGAATAGCAAAAAGGGCGACATGACCATGACTAGATGAGGTGACTGAAGTCAAAAGTTCAAGTGTTACCTGTGGGTAAATGGGATGGCAGATGGGATGGCTTATAGTAAGATTGGTGGGGCTTTGTTGCTGGGAAGTTTTTTAGTGTGCCAGCCTAATATAAGTAACCCTCTGACTGGCACTAAACATCTTTTTTATTTAAAGAAATCTTGTTTATGTTGTAAAAGCCAGGATATTATTTCCCATCCAGCTTTTCAGCTTTCAGAAGGTTTTCTTACCTGATGGCTAATCTGGAGGACCTTTTGGAGAGGATTCAGGCTTCTGATTTAGAAAACAGAATTTCATGGCTCCAGGATTGTCTAGGTCAGCTAACGGGTCCAGCAGCACCATCAGTGATCTGCTCCGCTTGTGGGACCGTTCCCCGTCACTTATCGTGGTATGGTCTCATATTGACCCTCATCTGTTTTGGTGGGGAGCCCATTTAATCCAAGGGGTCAGTAGGTCAAGGGTTAAACTAAACAAGGCCATAGGCAAGTTTTTTTTTCTCATTTGGGAGGTGTGGTGGTAGCACATTCAAAGATAGAGGTGGACAATGTTAGGTTGTTCTGTAAGGATGGGGTACATTTGAATGACATAGGGAATGATATTTGGTTGTTGCATGTCAGGTTTGGCATTGATAAAGCGTTGGCATTGTGGGAGAGCTGGCACATTTAAGGGGTTTAAGTGCGCTAGCTATGGCGGAAGTGTCAATAAGGGTAACATATTAATGAACTTGAGGTCCGTAATGAAAAGGTGGCAGCTGGACGAACTGTATGGTATGACATTCCCTAATGGGCTGGGTCCCTTGGGGAATTTATGTTTATTACTGCCAATCCGCTTGCTGGTGTTGGTTTATGGCTTGGGGGGAATATCGGCAGGTTACTTTAGGTAAGGGGTATAAGACCTCATGTGATACTAAGGGCTAGGCCTGGGACATCTCTCTGTGACACTGGAGGGGCGTAACAGTGAACAGTAATTAGGTATGTGTCACAGTATGATATATGTGCTATAAAGTGCTGTGGCCTTTCATATTCCAACATGGAGTATCTGTGTCATTATTAGGGAATGGATCAGGAACTAGTCACAGGTCAGGTGCATATTTTGATTTTCTGAACAGCACAAAGAGAAGCGGGGCAGGGAAAACTGGTATGTCTTATACATATATAGTGGCAAGAAAAAGTAAGTGAACGTTTCCCCAATTACTAGAGGGTCTAAAGACTGTGGAGCTCGGACACATATTTGGGGTACCAGCCAGAAGTCAGGGAACCACCTGTGTTTACCATCTTCCCCACAGGGGCCACTACCTTAGCGACCCCCTACTAGGCTGAGGTGGGCTTGATGAGTGCAAATACAGAGAGCAGTGTGCAAAGGAGGCCTGATTTAGAATCATGTGTGTTTTGCTGTGACTATTGTATGTAATGTTTGCTGTGTACTGTTTCAAATACCAGTGTGTTTCCCACTGCTTTTTTAAGACCCCCCCCCCCAGCAACAGGCTATAATTAAAATTACAGATTAGTCTCTGACTGAAATCACATAACAATGAAAGGTATTCATAAAATGTAAATGGTACCTTGGTGATATGCTCTTCTTAATTTGTTCTGCAACAGTATAGCTTCAAATCAGATCTACAATTTCCTAAAGTGGTATTTAGGAGACATGAGAAATTATTTGCCATTCTTGTTCAAGTCCAATCACAATACATCAATTGTTTGTTCACATGTTGTGTACTTGAAGCAAAAAGATTTTTTATGTATTTAATTATGTTATTTATCACTGGAGTTGTGCATTGACTGTTAAAAGAACCACAAAGTAATTAGGGTTCTGGGCGTGTGTTTTATCTCACAGCCCATATTTGTTTGTAAAAATATAGTCGTGGGAAAAAGAAAGTACACCATTTTTAAATTCTATGGTTTATATCAGGACATACTAACAATCATCTGTTCCTTTAGCAGGTCTAAAATTAGGTGAATACAACCTCAGATGAACAACAACACATGACATATTACACCGTCCCATGATTTATTCAACAATAATAATGCCAACATGGAAAAGCCATGTGTGGAAAAACTAAGTACTCCTTATAATTCAGCAGCTTGTAGAACCACTTAAACCACTTATGATTTTATCAGTCTCTCATATCATTGTGGAGGTATTTTGGCCAACTCTTCTTAAAACAATGCTTCAGTTCAGTAAAGTTGGCAGGTATTTGTTTATACACAGCTCTCTTAAGGTCCCGATGCAATAAACAGGTTTATGTTAACACACACTTATGCATACACATTCATGCTTATGTACACTTATACATGGGAATTCATGCTCCCATTTTCATATACAGTACAGAGACATTCAAGCTCTTATATACACTCCTCTAATGAGGAGTCCAATTGCAGCAACACCACACACCAGTACAAATGTAAACACTCTCTCAGTTGGGTGATGATGAAAGTGAATCTGTGCACAAGGGCAACAAATAGTCCAGAGACAAAGTACAGAAGGGAAATCCAGAGACGTGGTCAGACTGAAGCAAAGGATCAAAAGCAGACAGCATAGATTCGTAGTTGGAGTCACAGGCAAAAGGTCAAGGCAGGCAGCGGAGGTCTGTAGTAGTCGGGGTCACAGGCAGGAGGTCTTGGGACACAAAAAATAATTAAGAAGCAGGTAACACAGACAGGGAGGTAGCTCCACATTGAAGAAGCGCCACATTGAACTAATGACATAGCCAGCTATAAATAGGAAAGGAAGTATTAGTTAATTAAAGGAACACCTTTAGGTGTCTTGCATTGGTTGCTAAGCTGTTGCCATACACATTGGTGATTCAGTGATACTTCCTTATTAGGCCACGTCTCCTCCATGGACCTTGTCCAATGACAAAGAGGGAGCTGTGTTTTGTGATCCTTGTTTAGGGATGTGTTATGATTGTAGTGTATGCGGTTGCCATTTTTGAAGAGGGCATAGTTGGATACATTGTGAGGCATGCTGCCACCATCTTGGATTCTGACACGAGAGGTCTCTGTGTGCACAGTGGGTGATGGAGCATCGATGGGACAGAACGCTGGTGTGATAGTGCCCCATGATCATGCCCATAAATTGTGTTTTATTTATTTAAACAGATTACATCCAGCCCTATTCATACACTGTGTCTATTACCACTTTACTCATTATGGAGGGTAAACATATTTTTAGGGCACTGTCCAATGATAGATTTAAGTCAAAATGGTCACAAGTAGCTATCCTGTTGGGCGCGGGTCTAACGACTGATCTCTGCACCGGTTCAGTCACTTTGGGCCCTGACTGGTTGCAGCATCTACTCGCAGCAGTGGGCGGGACCCTCCTAGTCCAAGAGATTGCTCTCTGCAAGAAATGTTGCATTGGTAGGCAAGCCAAACTTGCTTGCCTTGGCACTAGGCAAGGGGGCAGATCCAATATTTAAAGCTGCAACACAGCCCCTTATGTGTCCTCTGTTTGTTTAGTGGTTAAGGGACGTTGCTAGTATTATCACATGGTATGACACGCCCACATGCCCTATAAAGCCCCAGGTGTCCCTGTTACCTATGCTCAGATATTCTAGTGCTACCTACCTGATACAGTTTGTCCTATTTACCTTTGATCCTCTACCTCTCTTGAACCCTGTACTAGCTATTTGACTGCTACCTGCCTTGACCCCCTAGATCATTACCTGTTTTTTTATTTGCATGCTGCCTGCCTTGACTCTTGGATCATTATTCGTTTATGCTATTTGTCCCCTGGACTGTATCTAGACTTTTCTTGGAAGGGTCTTACCTTTACCCTGTTCCACCACTCCTGTCCTGGATTTCTATTCTGGAGACCCAACCAGCTCCTAACACATCCACAGTGTCTCCTATCAGAAAAACAGAAGCAGGCCTCTTTTAAGAAGAAAGAGGCCGGAAAATGTAAAATGCCAAGATGCCATTTCTGTAGCTTGTGTTTCAATGCGGTGCCATATTCCAATCTCTAACAGGCTTTCATCTTGTGAGAATTTGCTGCTTTTATAGCAAAGGACAATTGGGAAGGGACTACTTGTGATAATCATAAAACTACATTATAAGGTTTCCTGACCAGCAAATCTCAAGCAATAGTATAATATTTACATTTCTGTAAATATTTCTCCTAGATCTAGTACTTGCTGTTAATAGAGACCGTATTTAAACTTTAATAAAATATAGCAAATAAATACAAATGCAAAAGTTTAAGCGTTTCTTGGTCATTGTATTGGGCAGTGTAATTTCGGTCTAAAAGCTACATAGTTCATAAACAAAAATTGTTGAATGTTTAGTAGCTTCTAGCAAACAGTATTTACTTTAAATAGTAAATACTTACCTGTATGCTATGTTGTTATAGATATAAACACAAATATGAAATGACGTACACAATATTAAAGCAGAATAGTTTTTTGAGATTTTTTACAAAAAAAACATAGCATAGACATAGTATACATAGTGTAGTAATAATACAATACATATACAACTGATATTTGGCACCAGTAACCAGACGCAATCATCTTATACTTTTTTGCCAACAGTGTACAGAAGTGGGTAACATTGTTGTCTTTTCACTTAAGCAGGATTTTGCAGGAGAGATGAACATTTGAATTATCTGATGTCACAATGCCCTATAAAGGGAGATTCCCATAAGCTTGTCTTGCAATAAGGGCTGTATAATCTTGAATATTTCCTACAAAAAAACTATCTTCCCTGATCTAACTGTGCATTATGTAGGGCCAGCTCAGCCCTTCTTGCATGAAAAGCTCATTGTGGTTGGTTCTTCATAATGTATACTAGGTAGCTGAAATATTCAACTCTATTTCCGCTTTTGAGAGCCTGCATTATAATAAAGTAAAACCAGAGCAAACTGCTCACTTTGCTAAATGCAAATGTTTATTTTGCTCTTATGGCAAATAATTTGTTTCATATAATCTAGTTAGGTCAACAAACAACACAATTGTATTTGCGTGTCAAATAATTGTGGTGATATTAAAAATACATGTTTGACAATTGATTTTGGTATGCGGTATGGCAATAAAAACAACCACGCCACTCCTAATTTGGAGGCATAGAAGTAGCAATGTGGCTTCTCTTGTGTGCTACAGTCCATGGGATGGCATTGAAAGGGGTTAAACTGGCACAAGTATAATTCTGTTTGCCTGCATGCACATGGGTAGTGTCTTTTGACTGTCTGTGGTGCCTTAAATTTCATTAGATGTATCTTATGAGTTCTAGGCAATGTTGCCTTGGGATGTATATGTGTAAAAAAATAAATGATGTCTTTTAGTTGCAACAATATTCTGCACATCTCATGACACCAATTAAGGTTCAGAGAGCTCAATGAATCAAGTCCAGGGTTATCAACTTTACTAAAAGCAAAATAAAAACAAATTTTCGTAGTCCCCCACCCCAGATAATGGCCTAATGACAAGATAATGCCCTAAACAGCTGCTTAATGCCACATTTTAATATGATTTTGTAGTATTGTTTTCCTGAATAAGCATTTTGTTAAATACTAAGCAAACTGACCATATTTCCTCATATACTTCCTCTATATAATTACCATATAAACCATATGCCGGTTTAAAGCAGCTAGCTTATTCTAATTTTCCACTAAATCAATTCAAAGTATTTGTGCTATTTAGCTTGTGGAAACTGGTAATTTTCTACGAAACCACAAGGACAAGGGATTGAATACCCCACATCAGCAAAGAGCACAACTTTCAGAAGTCTCTGAATCCAATTCTAAAATCAAAATCTTTTTACCCTACAATGTATCTATCATTCCATAACAACATATATAAGCCAGGGAGTTTCTATGAATAAAAATGCTGCCTTTTCTCTCCCGCTACATACATGCATAGACATTCTAACACACACTCTCACACATAGTCGACATACACACATATACGTACATACATACATAGATATACACATATATAGGCACTGTACCTCAGTCAGACATGCAACATGCTAACGTATTTTGAAGACTAAAATGTGTATGATGCATATACACATTTAGGCTAACATAACTGATCACAAACAAGTCTTCATAAATCAGGGTGCAATTACATGAAAATAAAACATAAAAACATCATAGTGTAATGCTGTAACAAATAATTATAGTGAATGGACTGTTTCTCTATGCACTCACAAATGGTCAAGATCACAGAAGCTCATCAAAACTCATCATTTTATTCCTCGGTTCTAAAAACAAATACAAATAGTGGAGAGACACTTACAGTGTATATAGCACAATCCCATGTACAAACAGCACAAAACTAGCAGCAAACATAAACTGGAGTAGATGAATTCATTTCTCAGACTATGGAATATTATAAGACATCAGTAGTAATGGAGCACAGGGCAGACACTGTCAGATACACACACATCTAGCCCCACAGTACAGGACACCGAATTTCTCCCCAAATTAGAAAAATATTTTAAGAATTGATCCCTCTGGGAAAGGATAGACACTGAAACACAGCAGCAGAAGCGGGGCACAGTGCAGGCACTGCCAGACAGACATATTTTACAGGATTGTACTGGATCACATTTCCCCCAATCTTAGAGAAAAAAATACACTATGGGTGGAGATTAGCATAGACAATAACCACTCATTACTTGTAGGTAAATGCTACAAGCAGGGTTTTTTTAACCTGCTAAATGACAAATCTATGTCACAATTAGTAGAGACCCCAACCAAAATGGATGCCTGTCTGGATCTGGTAATAACAATGAGGAGGTAATCTCAAACATCCAAGTAAGATAACACTTTTCTTCGTAAGTGGGCCATTCCGCATATCTCATGGTTCGACCGGATTGGTGTTATAAAAATGTACATTCTTCCATGTGTTTTATATCTATTTCAACCATTACCTATTTTCTTACCCAGATCTTATTTTAAGACAAGTCAGAGGGTCTTCACAAAGTATTTTTGGCACTTTTACTGGATCGCTTCCCACCTGCCTAGAGTAGTGGAATGGATCCACAATGTGCCTAAGCACTGGGTCTCCTTTGAAAAGTCCTTTTTTTATACACCACCTTTTAGCTGCGCCTTGGTTCTCAGAACGCTTCAGAACATAAACTATCACAGCACATTCCACAATCTCTCCGAACCTAAGGTTTTTTTTTGTTTTTTTTTTAAAATACCAGCAAGCAAGGCACTTCCCACCCTAGTCCACTTCAGTCAAACCTTCCTAAAAGGCTCTTGGAGTCATTCTCACCAGCCCTGTTCGGAGGGATGAGATGCAGTATGGAGAGTTCAGATCAATTAATGATCCCCAGGGAGTTTCTCCTTCCTTTCAAGTTGTTTTTCTATATCATCAATTAAAACATTATGCCTCAACCCTTTTGCCTAGTCATCAGGTAACCAGGGCATTGGCAGATTTTGAAAATGTATGTATCGGGGGTTCTGAGCCTGCCCATCTTCTCTCAAGGCTCTATGCCTAGTTGGTTAACGCACAGGGAGACACTAAGCCATATTCCATGAGTCTATAGGAGAGGGATGCACAATTGTCCTTCTCTGATTCAGTGGGATAAAATACTCCTTGCAATTCATAAGCGGTTTCGAGTAAAACTCAGGAATGCTCAGTGCCGGCTGAGTTGCACCATTATCTCCCCCCAGGCCTCCCCTCCATGCTGGAGGTGTGGATTAGAGACGGGCTTGTATATGCACCTCTTGTGGATGTGCATGGACATCCACCCCTTTTGGGATCAGGGAAGGCATTGTTATTGCATCATACACAATACTCTTTTGCCAAATATAAAAGATCTCTTGTAATTTGTCTTATTCCCCGCTTTTGTAAGTATCCTGGTTATCCACCCATTAATGCCTGAATAGGATGAGATGAGCAACATCATTTATAGGCTAAAAAGATGCCAACAAAGCCTGTAAAAATAGATAAATTGGAAATTGAGAATCTGATAGTTAAGGAGCTTAAAACTAACCCCAAAATAATGTTTAAGTATGTAAATGTAAAAAAGATAAAAACAGAAAATGTGTGTTCTTTGCTATTCTGTTTACACCAAGGAATGACTGATGACTGAGACCCTGCCGGCTAATTTTACAGAATCGTTGCAACAAACGTGGGTTTGGCTAATACAGGAAAAAGTGCCTATGCAATACGTAAGGAGCTAAGCCTAATTCTAGCCAGACCACTATTTTTGATCTTTAGGGATTCTTCCAGTTTAGGTATAGTGCCAATAGACAATAGACGTAAGGCAGATGTGGTAAATTTAAAAAGGGATCAAAATCTCAGCCGGACATCTACAGGCCATAGTGAGCATGACATCCGTATTATGGAAATTATTTGAAGGGTTGCTAAAGGCATACATTCAGGAATACATATTGAATCAGAAAATACTTATAAGGAGTCACCATGGTTTTGTGAAAGACAGGTCTTGTCAAACCAACCTAATAGCATTCTATGAAGAAGTCGGTAAAAATATAGATGTAGTAGTGGCAGGGATGTGATCTGTTTGGACCTTGCTAAGTCATTTTATACGGTTTCACACAATAGGTTATTGTACAATTTGACGGATATAGGCTTGGGGCAAACTTGGATTGAAAAGATAGAATGAAAGAGTGGTTGTAAATGGGAAATTTTCAAATTGGATCAAGGTATTAAGTGACGTAGCTCAGAGGTTTGCCCTGGGTCCTCTTCCCATATTGGATTGAGAGGCATGTTTCAGTGTTTTCTGATGACTATGAAGGATTTTGGGTCCCAAATACCTTTCTTTTACACCTCTCCCATAAACCCTGTCATCCATCCCCTTAACTTCCCCCTAACTTAGACCTGTTGTTCATAGTGACCTTCGTCTACAAGCAATGATTCTAGAGAGACCATTTGCATTTCTGTCATCTTTACCATCTATGCTTCAAAGAAAAATAAAAAAGAGCTGGAGACAATCTAGAAACCATCTAGTCACTCATACATTTTGCATCATATATTACAAAATTGGATTTCTCCATTTGTTTTCGGCACCATAAATGGGATTATTTAATTTATTGTATGACTCTTCAATAACCCCAAGCAAAAATATATTTCTCATCTCTACACTAACTGCCTCCCTTCTAGCCTTGGGGATCATATAGGGTTTCAATTTAATCCCTTTTCCTGGTTCAGTAGTTATGTCATGTTATTATTATTTATTGTTTTATATTGCGCCATCAAATTCCGTAGCACTGTACAATGGGTAGACAGGATATAACAAGTAGTATATAACATAACAAATTGACTTACAGAGACAACAGGTGAGGAGGGCCCTGATCAAACGAGCTATGTTTTTATAACACATCTCTGTTTCTGTTTCCTTGATCTCCTTTTCTGATAAAGAAATAGAGCCACGGCTATGTTTACCTCTGGTTCATTCATTACATTGGCTGTAGGAGCCTTGTTTACCACTCCCATCAGGGTCTCTCTGTCTAGGGTTTAAGTAAACTATCACTATCACGAGAACTATCACGAGAACTATCACTCTGTCTCCTGGCTGAAAGATCCCAAGCCTGGTATTACTATTATAACTGGCCTTCTGAGCCTCCTGTGCTGTCTACATGTATTTTTGACTAATCTTCTACTCCCATGTCTCCTTTGCAATAATAAGTAGGCCCCTGGAAATAATTAAAATTGTGAGAACCCTGTTTAGGGCTGAAACATGTCTCTAATAGAAAATATGAGGTAGGGTAGCAGATTATGCAAATTATTTCTGGTTTCACACCTTACATAACATAGCTTTAACCTTAAGGACCAAGCTGTTTTTTACTTATTTGTACCCTTTGTCACCAAGGCTGTTTTAAGATTTCTGCAATGCTCATGTTTACCTATAATTCTCTTCTCTCTCGTTAAATGTTCCCACAAAAATTATATATTTTTTCCAGAACAAGAAGAGCATTCTTCAGATACCATGTTTTGATCATATCATCTAATCTCAAATTTTTACTTTTAATTGAAAAATCTTTTACTCATCTACAAAACCTAATTTAAAAAAACCTGCTAACCATTTATCCCAAATCTGGTAATCCTGCCCTCATGTCCTATTTGGGACATCTTTGAAGCCACTAATTCAATTTACCATATTTACCAATTATTTTTTGAACACTAGACACCTCAAGGTACTTCAAATGCTGGTATTTTACTACTAGCATTTGTCGTAGTAATTTATTTTGTGGGGGGGGGGTCACGCAACTTATACTTCTGGTATAAATTTACAGCCTCTGGTTGTCAGGAGCTGGGTCCATACAGATGACTGTAATGACCCAGAGCGCCCAAAGATGGAGTGCAGGAGTTATTGTGCAGTAGCGGAGTAGGACCGGGACTGATGCAGAGTGACTGCACTCTCCCGGGTGGGCATCTAGGGTTGTGCAGCCACATACCAGCACCCTGACATAGGAGCTGATGTTAACCAGAACTTGGAGATATCCTGCAGGCACCCTGGAGCAGGCATGAGTTATAGTAGTAGAATCATATGCAGGATGCTGCAGGCTGGGAGTATGGAAAGCTAAGCCGAGTACAGGAGAAACAGCAAGCAAGGGGGACAGAGCAAAGAGCAAGGGACAGGGAGACCAAGCAAGAAACATAACCAGACAAGATATACATAATACAGGGTACCACAGGGAACAAGACAAGGAATGCTCAAGATCTGACATGAACAGGACAGGACACCCTTCTACCGGGGATTCAGGGCATCTACTGGGCATACAGGTTACATCACAGACTGACACACATAAATACAGGAACTAGCCTAGGACTGTATAATAACTATTGGAGATTCTGTCACATCTTATGGCCATAGTATACTTAGGCCACCACGCCAAAGTACTCCAATGACGGTGGGTCCTAACGCTAAACCCTGCTTACTGAATTAATAATACACTAAACATTGAATCCAAACACAGAACCAAGAAGGCCATATCTTTAGACTGCTGACTGAGACAAACAGAACACACGGGCGGGGAACACCTTATAAAGGAAACAGAGCTGAAGCAAAGAGCAGAACTAGAAGCAAGGAATGGAAGATCAGAACAGATCATAAGAAAATCCAGAACTCGACTACAGCAAGACAGGGAACCAAAAGACATGTAGCTCCACAGCCTGGATGGGAGCTGACACTGGTATATGTCACTTCAGAACAAATCCTAATATGCAGTGGCGTAACTACCCCTGTATTTCAACATGTCTACACTGTATGATGACCCACCTAGGGCTGCCACTGCACAAATGGCGCATAGGCCACCCAGAAGACATCCCTCTAGGCGTAGAGGTAAACTCTTGTTTAATTACTTCTCATTACTACTGGGCCACAAGAGTGCTGCTCCTCATCTGTCTGTCTCTCTCACCACAGCGGAATAACTAGCTCACCACCTCTACTGTTATGAACGACTCCAGAGCCACCAGTTGCTTTATGGATATAACCCTAGCAGCAAAACCCCAGATTCCTCATCGCTGTAAAACTTGCCTCATACACGTTCAGCTGGTGGATGGCAATCCTGTGGCTTCCAGACCCGTTATTCATGAAACTTCTGACATCATCATTACCCTGGGCACCAGTCATCAATTACTTCTCAAGTTTGATTTGGTCCAATCTCCTTTAATTCCTGATTATACTCTGCTTTTATTGGCTGACTGATTCATCCTCAGTCTACCTCTGCTGCCAAGCAACTCTTGTGCTTTCAGCAGGGTAGAAGAACTGTAGCTGAGTATGCCATTGAGTTCCCTACCCTAGCAGCAGAGGTAGGTTGGAATAATGAGACCCTGGTAGCTGCATTCTCTCATGGGCTTTCCGACTCCGTTAAGGATGAAATTGAACCTAGGGATCTGCCCAGGGAGCTTGAGGAACTAGTATCTTTTACTAAACTCATTGATACTAGACTCCAGGAGAGACCTTAATTTCTGAAGCAACTGCTGGGAAACACTCACACCTAAGGTCCTGTGGGGGACCGGTTCTTGTATGCAATCGATTCATGACCTTGCCTCCTTATTCCTATCTGGTTTGTGTCGACAATCATGAGGAGTATGAAATACACAGCATTATTGATTCCTGCATGTCCAAAGATGTCATCTTCATGGCCTTCCCGAGACCATCACTTCTGAGCATGGTAGTCAGTTCACTTCTCACTTCTGGCGTGCTTTCTGTCAGCTGTTACATATTCAGGTGAACCTACCATCTGCATTCAACCCACAATATGTCTGTTGTTTCATGACCTATCTGCATTGGATTCACTTATTGCTTACAGCCGAATACACCTATAACAACCAGGTCCAACATTCCACAGGTATCTCCCTGTTCTTCAAGGCATCCACGCATCTTCTGAAATTGATCCGTTCCTTTGGGCATCTTCGCCATTCACTTTACAAAGGACACAAAAGATCCTGTAAGTGCTATGCAGACCGATATCCCAGTTATCAACCAGATGACAAGGTGTGCCATCAACATCCCCTTTATGACTTATTTGTCCTACCAAGAAATTGATATATTAGACCCTTTACAATTCTCAAATCAATTAGTTCTGCAGCCGTCCTTCCTTAGTTTCCCAACACCTACCTAATCCATCCAGTTTTTTACATCTGACCAACGCATTCACTTCAGATATACCAACTTCACCTACTCCAGTTGTCTTAGATGGTGAGGAGGAATATGAGGTTAAAGAAATTACAGCTGCCACAAGGGTCGGTTGGAGTTAGAGTTGGAGTGTTTGTTCTGATTACAATGTGATCAGAATGCAGGGATCCATAGCAATAACCTGAGGCTCTCCTGCCCTCAAGTGAATTTACGGTGGGTGTCAGCTGATCTGGGCTGCTATGACCCTTTTTTTATCGAGTAAAGTTTGCCTGCACCAAAGCTGTCACTGGGTTCTCCATATTGTTAATTTTGATTCTTGACGGCTGCCTAATAATTAGCAGATAAAACAAATGTAAAATGTCTGAACAATACCACAGGCAGAATACCTTCATACCCACAGATAATTTAAATGTATTTACCAGTATGCTCCACCTTGTTGTGATATACCATAAATGGGCTGCCCCTGCATGAGCAGAAAGCACAAAAAGTGCAGGTTTATTTTCATACATCACATTTAACTCACAGTTGTTTGCATAATTAATTTTAGAACTTTTATGCCATGTGACTTTACATGACTTCACAACACAAAGTTTTCATGCATTGTGATGTTAGCAGGTAGAAACTGACAGTTATTGCAGAAACTTGTGACAAACCTCTGATATAACAAACTTTGGTGCTCCAAAGAACTAATGTTAACCAAGCACCCCCATGGACACCTCCAATGCGGTAAACCAACCACCTAGCTCATTCCCTGGTGAAACTGCCCAAGACAAAAAATGACCCTTACCCTTCTGATCGGTTTTTGAATGACGTGTGATGATCCTAACAAAACTGTCCTCCTGCTTGATGTTGGACAGCCTACTGTTTCTCCCTTTCCTGAACTCGCCAAACTTGGGGTACTTTGACATAGTGGCGGGCAAAGCAATATATGGCAATACAGTGTGAAGGAATCCTCAATATATATGCCTAGAATGGTATTATGGGAATACGTTGAATTCTGACTTTGTTCTAAATTATCCATAAGCTTGTCGCAAATAAGACCCTAGACCCAGATGGTTTTGGAAACTTATTTTAAAAAAAACTTTTAAAAGTAATATTGTCAAATATCTGGTTCTAACCTTTAACAAAATAGTAAATAACATAAATACTCCAGCAGTATTGTTAAGTATCAATATATTATAAATCTTGAAACACAATAGGAGCCCCACTGAAGTAGCTTTAGACATAAAGATTTACGCAGCTGTCCTATCTGTGTTATGAGCTTCATAATCCACTCAGACCAAATTGGTTTTGTGCCAGGAAGGTCTTCGTGCAATAATACCACAAGACTGATTGGCATTCTTGATGTGGCTGAGAAAATATGCCACTGCTGACCCTGTCACTAGATGCCAAGAAGGCTTTTGACAGGGTCAGTTGGGGTTAGTTAAATAAAGTATTATCAGAATTTGGATTAATAGGATGGATGCAACAAACAATAATGCCTCTCTATTCAAGCCTATCTGCAACATGAATGGTTGGTCCAGATATCTGTTCAAACTGATTCACTCTATCTAACTGCACCAGACAGGGCTGTCCCCTCTCCCCTCCCTTATATCCCAGATATCATTATGCAAGCATGTTGACTAATGCTTTGATAACTCAAAATCCAATTTCAAAAACTTAAAGATGGTATCAAATTGAACAAGACCTTATAGTTAATATAAGAATATATATCTGATGTTACCTTTTTGGACCACAAATAAAAACACTATAGATGAGCCAAAATGTAACAATTTGAACATCAAACATTTTAGATTAATGTAAAAAAATAATCTTGACAATTGAACATTAACTTCATTGCCCATTCAAATATTGGCCTCTGTCAGGGTACCACCCTGCTACCCTGGGCTATATGATAATTATAACATAGTCATGTCTACCTGCAGCCACTAATAGCCACAGCTGGGACAGCTGAGCCATGTTACCTGAGTGTAGCCCTGCCCTTATATACCTGCTCTGCCCTTCAGTCTGGGGCTTTGCATTGTTTGGCTTTGGTACCTGTACGAAGTTCTGATCTCCTGTGTATGTGACTTACCTACTTGTCCAAGCCGTGTGCCCTGCCAGTGGGTTTCAAGCCGTGTGCCCTGCCAGTGGGCTTCTAAACCGTGTGCCCTGGCAGTGGGCTTCGGTCTCTGCCTTGCCAGTCCCAGTCCTGCTTTTCTGTCTGTTGCGTGCCTGTCTGTACCTACCTACCAGTCATGATGCATCAAGGGGTACAGACAGAGCCCCTGGTATCCCCTGCAACTGGGCTCCTACTCGACCTGCTTCCCCGGGTCCGGACAGCCACAAACATAGCCAATTTGGATATATCCAGTTGGAAAAATTTTGAAAAAGACAAAGTATTTGGATGGGAAACGAAATTAAGTCTACAATCTGAAAACAGATAATGCATAAATATTTATGCATTAAGTATTACTTAATGAAACATATATTTAATGATAACTCAGACTCAGTTTCAAGACTAAAAGCTTTATTGAGTCACAACACAACAATATCAGTGATTTCAAGTTGCCTTTTAGTCCCAAAATTGCTCTTTAGTTTACATAATTCTCCACCTAATGAGGGCTGAAAAAATGATAATCGTCAGAAATTGGAGATCTTCTTAACTATTAATATGGGATAAAGCTAAATCCCAAGTAATATTCCAACAGAAAGGGGTATCAATAAAAGATAATTATAACTTATTTAGTTATAAATATGTGGAATTCATGAATAAATAAATTCCTTAAGAAAAACAAAAATATGGAATGTAGACATAAAAAAGAGAACAAAGTAACACAGAAAATCCAAACTGATATTAAACTAAACGTCAAGACCTAAAACAGCAGCCTGCTACTTACGGTCTAATTTCACCATTACACAACAGCACATTCCCCACTGCTCTATAACAATTCTGGGCTACAAGAGTCATTTAAAAAAATATATATTATTTATGGGGATAGCAATTCCTGTTTATTATTCTCAGGTTACCATTTTCCATTGCCAAGTAGAAGGTTTCAGCTTTATTGCTACTGGAAAGCCTAGGGAAAAACTGGCAGCTGCTCTAAGGATATAAAAATCATAGCAAGCTAGGAATAGCGGAGAAACAAAAGTAGACCCTGTCTTTAAGGATATAAGTCAGGTATAACATGAAAATAAAATAACATTCCAGTTGCACAGTACCTGTAAGATAAGAATTGTATTAGATTCAGCTACATCTTAAGCCCATGCCTTTTGTATGATATTTGCAATATGAATATTGCTGCTGGCACCAGGATTCAATTTGTGCTTTAGTCAGTACTGGCAAGGCTAATTAATATAAGCAGAGTCACCATCGGTCACAAGGGGCCTGGCTGTCCGGCGGCGCTCGCTCTGGGAGACAGTCTCCCTCTGTTTTTTTTTTTTTTTAAAAAGCTCAATTTCGTTGTCATTTGAACCATCCTCTTCACAGGATGGTTCTTTGGTCTTACCCATTGTGGTGAATGGCTAAAGGAATTTGGCCTATGTGTTTCCTAATATTTATACCCCTGTGAAACAGGAAGTCATGGCTTAACAATTTCCTGTTCCTAGTCACCCAGGTGTGCACAACATGTAAATTATTAATAGGAATACACTATAAACATGTTTTTCTCATATGAATTCATAAGGGTACCAATAGTTGTGCCACACATATATATTCTTCTGTTTGCAATTGTTTGATATCCATGAGAACATTTTTGTGTACTTTTGAAGAATAGGTCAAAAGGTAAAACAATAGACAATTTTTCACGGCCTTCTTTTGCTCACCAAGGGTGCCATTATTAGTGGAGGGCACGGTATTTACTTTTTAAGAGCAAACACCAATCTTTTCCGAACATACGGAAAGCTTTGTCGTTTGGTTCAATGTATCCTTTAGTCTAAAAAAGATAGATCATATCCACATCTCTGCATTAAAGGGACATTCCAGACATCCCATGCATTTGAATGCAAATTTCTTTCACTTACCTCAACCTTTGACCTCACACAGCATATTAACTCCCCTACTTATAATGATGGCAACACCCTGGACCTTATTTTCTCTAGCATGTGCTCTCTCTCCAAGTTCTCTAATTCCCTTTTCCCCCTCCCTAACCACCACTTCCTATCCTGCTCTCTCACCTTGCCTCCTACTCCCCCCCCAAACCTTCCCTAACCAGAGACCTTAGCTCTTCCAACCCTCAGAAATTCTCAAGCGATTTACCCCCTCTCCTCTCTCTCTCTCCCTTGGCATTGTCTGTGGGATGCATTTTTTTTGCAATTCCACTATACGTGCATTATTGACCCTAACTCTGATTACAATCTCTTCAACAAGTACTCTTTGATCCTGGATACATATTTGGTAGACATTGGGGGACAAGGTGTCACCTGAGGTTTCTAAGTGTTTTCATTCAAACTTCTGTATTGAAAGTTTTCATGAGCTCAGATTGCCATGCCAACATGTAGGGGAGTTTTTGTGGGTCATCATCTCTGATGCCGCTGGCGTCTAATGAAATTAAAGGGGCTGGCAGAAAGAAATACTTTTTTGACTGTGCATTTTTCCAGAGGTTGATGTAGCTCTTACTGTGGTCAGTGAGGCAGGAGGGGTTGTCTGGTTGAACTCCTTTAGGGGATTTCCCCAAAATGTTCCCCAAAAAATTGCAAGAGTTCACTTTGTAATTATGAGAATGTGTGTAGTCTCTAACACCAACAGATAATTGGTCTAATGTGTAGATTACTCTCCGAGGGTTTAAGGAGGTTAGCCATGGGTGGACTTATTTTTTTTTTTTTTGGTGTCCACATAAATTGAGTATGGAACAATATAGTCATAGTCAATAAGGCTGGCCATGCTAGAGTGTTTGGCTTAAGGTGCTGTTCAAGCTAATATAGCTGCTCTGTAGTAATTAGACTTGCACATTCAGATTCGTGTGAATTTGCCAATTTTCTAAATTCGTACAAATCTCTGAAAATGATGAGGGACCCCAAAAGAAAGTGAGAATTTTTTTTCCTTCTCGTTCCTTTGAATGTCTCCCTACCTTCTTCATTGACCACTTCCTGTTCTTCGTCCGCTTCTTTGTGGACATGGCATCTTTCCACCAAAGGGCGGTGGAACGGGGGAGAGGCTGTCACCATTGCTCTACCCTTTTGTGGAAGATAGATCTACAAAAAAAGAGAGGTGTACAAACGCTTCTCAGCTAATCTGTCTTTATTATTCTGGACTCCCAGTGAACTTCTACAAAATTGCAGAGAAACAGTATAATATCCAATTTAAAACAATAAACAATAAAACAATATAAAATCCAATTCCAGATCCAGCTAAAATTGAAATATTTATTTTCTTCAAATCAGCAGCAAAACCAAAATACAATATAAACAAAATAAATCCTTGCTCCTCTGAGCACTAACTAAATACAGGGTTTTCCTCTCTAGGTTGGGGTGGCTTCCTTTTCATTTCCAACCTGCCCCCCCCCCAGTTATGCACATCTGTCCCCAGGCTTGCCACTCTGCCTCCAGAAATGCCTTATACCCACTATATGCCACTCTGCCTCCAGAAATGCCTTATACCCCTATATGCCACTCTGCCTCCAGAAATGCCTTTGAACCCCTTATATGCCACTCTGCAGAGTGCCATATAGGGCGTATAAGGCATTTCTGTAGGCAGAGTGGCATATAGGGGGTATAAGGCATAGAGGAGGTTAAAAGGCAAATCATGGGGCAGAGCGGCATATAGGATGGTATAAGGCATATCAGGGAAGCAGAGTGTCATATAGGGGGGTATAAGGCATTTCTGGGGGCAGATGCACATAACTGCGGGGCAGGTTGGCAAATAAAAGGAAATATAAACAAAAACCAAACATTTCTCAATCATAGCTTTTATTAAATATGAAAAAATTGTTTACATGAATTAAAAAGAAACAAAAGAATAATGTGATCACTGTTTTGTTCCACTGAATAAAATGGAACTTTTTCATTTAAAAAATTTTCCAGTAGCAAATCAAAGAAGGGAGGCTAACATTAGCCTTTTTTAATTAAAAATCTCTGCGGCTGTGGACTACTCTTCCAATGATGCTCAGCCAGTATTATGGTGGACACCTGGCTGAGCCTTATGGGAATTCAATTCAATGTGTTGGTTATTTTTAATATGCATGACTGTGCTGACAAAAATAAAAAATAAAGTGTGTTTTAAGTGGCGATGCATGCGTGACATTTTAAAGTACAATTGCTTGTATTGGTGAGTTCTGCGAGATTTAAAAAAAAAAAGTGTCCCTCTTTCACATTTTGAAATGTTGGGAGGTATGTTATACCCCTTTATGCCACTCTCGCATATAGGAGGTTAAAAGACATATCACGGGACAGAGTGACATATAGGGGGGTATAAGGCATTTCTGGAGGCAGAGTGGCATAAAGGGGTTAAAAGGCATATCATGGGGCACACTGCCTCCAGAAAAGCCTTATGCCCCCCTATTTGCCACTCTGCCCCATGATATGCCTTTTAATGCCCTGTATGCCACTCTGCCTCCAGAAATGCCTTATACCCCTATATGCATACATGGGGTTAAAAGGCATATGATGGGACAGAGTGGCATATAGGGGAGTATAAGGCATTTCTGGAGGCAGAGGCCAAACTGAATGAGCAGGAAACAAAATTAATTGTCCAAAAATGAATGGATCAAAAACAATAACATTTTTTGTAATAACATTTGAGAAACTTTTTTGAAGGTTGTCCAGATAATTCTTCAGAATTGCTAGAGGAATAGAACAAAAAAAAAGTAGAAACTTTGAGTGTCACTGTGGATGTAGTGAAGCAGGCTCATTTTCCGGGTGTTGTCCGGATGCTGTTTCCGGTTGAAGCCCGGCTGATCATAGTGATTCAAGGAAGGTAGGAACCAACATAATCTGCTATGATCCTAGTTTATTTGTTAGCATCAGTGTTCAATAGGCAAATTGGTCTGTAATTTTGGTAATTTCGGGGATTCGTATTCGGGGTCATGGAGGCCGCAAAAAGAGGCTAGGCCTCCATGACCACCTTAAAAGCTCAGAATTAATGTCCCAAATTTGCAGGTCCCCATTCACTCACACTCTCACACACTTCTTCACCCTCTCTCTCTTTCTCATGCTCACTAAATGTTTCCCTACCTTCTCTCCCGATCACTTCCATATCCGCATGTTTTTCTGCATCTTCTTCATCTTCTATCTTCTCCCTTCTCTCCTTTCTTCTTTTCTATCTTCAATGGGCTATCTTCTATCTTCGTCCGCATCTCGGAGGACATAATCCAGTGGGAACTTCCGCCAATTGAGGGAGAAGACATCACCGAAAGCACCTTCATTTTGATTTACTTAAACTAAGGGAATTATGGTGGCACTTGCAGTAACATCTTCTACCCGATACGTTACCATATTGCCCTCAGTCCAAGTGACGTCCTCTCCTCAATTTTCCATCACAATCTTCACTATTTTTGCGGAAGTTTGTGTTGGGTTATGTCTGCAGAGATGCAGACGAAGAAAGAACATGGTTTAATATAGAATAGAGAAGAGAATGGAGAAAATAGAAGATGAAGAAGTGGAAGTGGTCGGCAGACCCCTTGGAGGGTCTAGCCTAATTTTTGGGGGTTTCATACGAATCACCAAATTTACCAAAATTTGCAATTCATGTGAATCCTAATGCACATGTCTAACATCTAACTTGTGTCCTGTTGCTGTGCTCAGTCTTGCTACGGTGTATGACTTTTGACATTAAATTGTTTTCAGCAACCTCACCTTGTTAGGCTGTTTGGCTGTTCCTCACCCTACTTACATAGCAATATACCTGTTTCTGTTTCAGTTAATGATTGTGTTTCAACCTACATATTAAATTGATCATTAGCACATGTTTGGTATAATTGTTTAATCATACACCTAACTAAATGCCTATAAAATCCGTGACTTTGCGCATGTGTACCTAAAGGAATTTATGCTGTTTTGAAGGCAATAGGTTGTCACACCAAATATTGATTTGATAAAGATGTTTCTTCTGTTCACTCACTTTGCATTTTGTTAAATGATAAAAATAAACTACTAACACGTCTATTTTGAAACCATTCTTCCTTTGCAGCATTTTTCACACCTGCCTAAATATATATATATATATATATATATATATATACACAATATATATGGACAATAGTCACCTAATACATAGGCATTAATAAGTAGGTGGTCCCTTCTTTGACGTTTTAACAGCTTCCACCCTTCTGGGAAGGCTTTCCACAAGATTGTGGAGTGTGTCTCTGGGATTTTTTTGCCCGTTAGAGCATTTGTGGTGTCAGGCATTGATGTTGGACGAGAAGCCCTGGCTCGCAATCTCCATTCTAGTTCATCCCAATGGTGTTTGAGGGGATTGAGGTCAGTGCGGGCCAGTCAGGTTCTTCCACACCAAACTCATCCAATGATGTCTTTATGGACCTTGCTTTTGCACTGGGACACAGTCATGCTGAAAGAGAAAATTACCTTTCATAAACTGTTCCTATAAAGTTGAAAGCATAGCATTGTCCAAAATGCCTTGGTATGCTGAAGCATTAAGATTTCTCTTTACTTTAAGTAATGGGCCTAGCCCAATCCCTGATAAACTGCCCCATACCATTATCCACCCTCCACCAAACTTTATAGTTGACAGAATGCAGTCAACCCAGACTAACCCATCAGACTGCTAAACAGAGAAGCGTGATTTATCACTCCATAGAACATGTTTCCACTGCACCAGAGTCCAGTGGCGGTGTGCTTTACACCTCAACGAATCTGACATTTGGCATTGTACTTGCTGATGTGAGGCTTGCATGCATCTGCCATGGAAACCCATTCCATGAAGCTGTCATGTCCTGCGGGGCAGCTCGTCGCCCGAGTACCCGCTCCTGGTGGGTACTCGGCACTTACCTTGTCCGCCGCTGCCATTCTCCCGAGCACCCACGTGTAACGGGTACTCGTGAAGAATCCTCCTCTGTGGGTCCTCTTTGTTTGCCGGGAGGGGAACAGAGGGTGGGCGCGCTCACCATGCCCCCTCTTATCCCCTGCTTCCATGGCGACGAAGGGACGCACAGTACGTGACGTCACCTACCAGGGGCAGGGCGAGAGGGAGTGGGAGGTTTAAAATCGAGCACTGACTTCTATTCAGTGCTTGGTTATCGTGTGTTCAGAGCTCACTGCTGTGAGCAGTCAGTATCTATATCTTGCTTTGCTGAATCCTGCAAGCTGCCTTGCCTTCCTATCCTCTGTGGGTCTGGTCTACTTCATGGTGCTCATTATTGAACTTGTTATACCTGTACCCTTGTGGGCCTGGTATGCTAAATGGCGCGTTGTGTTCTACCTGCTATACCTGTTTCCCAGTGGGCCTGATCTGCTGCATGGTGTTCCTGTACAGCCTGGGTGTCTAAACAGCGTTCTACTGGACTTTGACTTGCTGTAACCTTCATGTCCAAGTGCTTCAGTCCTGCCTTCTAATAAAGCCTGTTTATTCACCACCATCTCCTGCATACTGGGTTCCTTCTACGTTGCCAACGTTACAGAAGCTTTTGTGACTTTACCATACCATGCTCCTTAGCACTCAGTGACCCCACTCTGTGACTTTACGTGGTTTTCCACATTGTGGCTGAGTTGCTGCTATTGCTGGTTTCAAAGGTGGCATTCCATTGCAGTACTATGCTTGAATTCATTTTCACAAATGTTTGTAAAAACAGACTGCACATAGATATGTCATACATAATTAAGAAGGGGTATGATGAGGTCCCAGACAATTTTACTACTTGTCCCCGGAGTCAGGGCAGCCTGTCCTTCGCCCTCATAAATGTGGAAGGAAAAGGTGCTTGGGGGCAAAGATAGCATTGTTAAGTGACAAGTTGTTTGTGGGCAAAGATGGCACTGATAAACTGGTGGTGAGGATAGCACTGATAAGCTTTGTCATGTGGACACCATTACAATTCATCCCAAAGGTGTTAAGTGGGATTAAGGTCAGGGCTCTCCACACCAAACCCTTGCTTTGTGCACAGGGGCAAAGTCACGCTGGAACAGGAAAGGGTCTTCCCCAAACTAATGCCACAAAGCTGTATCATTAGCATTACCATTCGCTGGAACTATGGGGCATAGCCCAAACCCTGATAAACAGCCTGAAACCATTATCCCTCCGTCACTAAGCATTTCCCTGGTATCCGCCAGACCAAGATTTGTCCATCAAACTTTCAAATAGTGAAGCCTGCTCCAGACTCCAGACCATTCCAGTCAACACTTGACTTTGCTCATAGTGATATTTAGCTTGTGTGCAGCTGCTCGGCAATAGAAAACTATCTCTATTCTTAAAGCTCCTGATACATTGCCCTTGAGCTGATGTTGCTTCCAAAAGCAGTCTGGAACTCTGTAGTGAGTGGTGCTACAGAGGACAATTTACATGATATATGCTTCAACATTCAGCGACTCTGTTCTGTGAAGTGTGCGTGGCTGAGCTGCTGATGCTACTAGATGCTTCTATTTCACAATAATAGAATTTACAGTGGACCAGGGTAGATCTGGCAGGGCAGAAATTTAATGACATTGACAGTGCCACCTTTTAAATTCATTACGCTCTTTAGTACGCCCCATTCTACGGCTAATGCTTGTCTATCGAGGTAGCATGCTTATGTGCTTGATTTGACATTTCTGTTGTCCATATATTTTGGTATTTTTGTAATTCTTGACTTTTGCATGTACTTACCTGAAGTTAAGGAGTCTCTCCTTCCCACAACCAAAGATATAGTACAGCCACAGAGGAAACCATTTAGTATTTTAGATTATAAGGTAATCATTAATATTATACTGCATATTCGGCAAAAGAAATGTTAATGATGTTATATATAGCTAAATTAAATAAATATTTACAAGTTCTAGTGAATGAATATTGCAAATGCAAACTTAAACGCAAAAGTTCCAATTGATGTCATTATAGAATGTTAGATATTCAGTTTAGGAGGGAGGTAGGGGCTTTCTCCTTGGAACATGAACTGCTGCTGTAACTAAATATTGCTGAGTAAGCAGCAATCCTGTTTTAAGCTGACAACTCCTTGGCACAAACCACCGCTGAAGGTATTCTATTAGAATCTTTCTATTAACTTGCTTTGGCAGGCCAAGAAATTTCTGAGCTCATTTCTTGTTTTGTCTCATCTATTATAAGCACCTTCTTAGACACAAATTTATTTACTTTTCATGATGATAGCAATCATTACTGATATTACCCTTTGCTAATCTATTGTTTGTTTTCACTTAGCAAATTTAACATTATAGTATTGTTATTATGAAATGCTACACATTGTTTGAATTTCGCATATGTAATTAAAGAAAGCACTCCGATTTATGTTAACAAGTAAGAGGGCCTTTTCCCCTAACTATTCTGTTACAATTTAAAGACAAATATGTAGCACATGTAAATATCGGTTTAAAAACCATGAAATCTGTTAATACGAATGGCCTGGGGTTGGAAATGGGCCAGTGGCCAATAAATTACATGTTTACTGCTGACTGCTGGATGTATGCGGCCGAATGGTGTACTCTTCTGCATGTACCCTAAGGCATTGAATCATGTGTTCTTTTTGGTTATATCAGGATCAAAAGCTATGTGTGCCTCTCTCACTGTAGGTGTTATTTTTACAAATATATATTTAAAAACTAAGACTGCAACAAAAACATTCAACATATATGAAATGACCATTTTTAATTATTGAGTTAAGGTGTTTTCCTAAACACCCATTGCTAACAGGTGTAGAAAACCAAGCACATAGGCATGATTTCTCTATAGACAAACATTGGTAATAGAATGGCTCATCTTGTCGAAAGCATTCACCTAAGAGGGGGGAATGGGATATTCAATAAGCTAATATAGGTGGGATGGTCAGTTGCCTTTGTACTTTTGGTCATATAGTGTATAGACTTACATCCATGTAAAGCAAGTTTGAAGAAAATATGTGAAATTGTAAAACAAAAAAGGGACACAGTAGACCTTATATGGAAATAACCCCAAATTAAAATGAAGTAATCAGCTACTGTAAGGCACTAAAGAAAAAACACACATACTGTTTGGGAAGAACATTTCATTCTTCCTGCTCACAAGTTGTGGGACGGATCTCCAATTTCTTCCACTTTGGGGAGTCAATTACTTCTGAACCTTGGATCCTCCAAACGGTCCAGGGGTATCTAATAGATTTTGTCTTGACTCCTTTCCAAACACAATCTCTGCTTTTGGTTCACATGACCTATCTAGACAGACACCTTATAGAAGAAGAACTATCATCTCTTCTAAACAAAGGTGCAACAGAAAGAGACCTAGGTCCTCCAGTCTTTGTAAGTTCAATCTTTTTGGTAAAGAAAAAGTCCGGAGATTTACATCCAGTTACCAACTTGCACAACCTCAACAGGTTTGTCTCTAATCATAACTTCAAGATGGAATGCATTCCTCTTCTTCGAGATCTTATGAAGCAGAACGATTGGTTCACAAGGCTGGATCTCAAGGATGCTTACCTGGCAGTCCCTATCCATCCAGATCACTGTAAATGTCTTCAATTTCGCTAGGGTCAACAACTTTGGCAGTTCAGGTGTCTTTCCTCAGGTCTCAGTTCAGCCCCTTGGTGCTTTATTGAGCTTCTCAAACCATTAATGGCTTTCTTCCAATCCAGAGGTATTCCATCATATACAGTATCTCACAAAAGTGAGTACACCCTCACATTTTTGTAAATATTTTATTATATCTTTTCATTGTGATAACAAAAGTGAAAATGAAAATGAGTGAAAATGTCCAAATTGAGGGTTGTACTCACTTTTGTGAGATGCTGTATCTCGATGATAGGATGGGGAGCTGTGTCTCTTACGGAGGCCACATGAGGCAGTTGGTCTCTATATAACTGGACAATATTTCAGCAGTCCGGTATATCAACCGTCTCAGGTACAAGATCCAAAAGGCTTACAAGAATGTATCAGTTTTGCCTACACCACAACATATCTCTTCAAGCCGAGTATGTTCCCGGAATAGGGAATCATCTGGCTGATTGGTTCTCCAGACATTGGAGGGATGCCAGCGATTGGAAATTAAACAGGCGGGTCTTCCAAATATTAAACAGAAGCAGGGGTCCTCTGACATTAGATCTCTCAGACGAATTACCAGATCCCAGAAGCGCTGGCAACAGATGCTTTTCTCCAAGTGTGGCCAGCGACTGGAGCTTATGCTTTTCCTCCATTCACCATGATTTCCAGGGTCATTCAACACCTCCCCAGCCTTGCTCGAACTAACAGGCCAGGATCTTCTGGCACTCTTAATTTTTCCCTTTCTCCTAATAGAACCAGAGGGTCAGTCTCACCCACTTATACTAGAAGGCCGTCTTGCTTTACTTGCCTGGACAATATTGGGGATCTCCTTCAGGCTGCAACATATCGCAGGAAGCTAAAGATTTGCTCAGCAATTCCTGGGCACCCATTACCCATAAATCTTATAGGGCAGCATGAGGAGTCTGGTCCTCATGATGTGTGGGACAACAGATTGATCCTCATTCGGCCCCTATAACCTATCTCTTAAATTTTTCAAACAGAGCTTTTTTCCCTCTGGGAATTCTTATCGATCCATTAATGTTTTTCGTTGGTATGCTGACTACTTTGGGGCATTTGTCTACGCAGTCCTCCTATGTCCCCTTATGATTCCTTTTGGGATGCGGCAAAAGTTCTCAGTTTTCTTCGTAATTGACCTGATACTTTATCTCTGAAACAGTTATCAGCTAAGCTTTCATTGCCTATGTGCTTGCTTTATTTTAGCTCTGGAGGCTGATGCCATATTTTTCTGTCCAAAAGGTGTGGAGTTTAAAGATTTGTATCGCTAGATGTCTTTGGACCTATTTAGCCGCTACGGCTCCTCATCGCTCTGTTTCATATTCGCAGCTTTTGCTGTCCTACTCTAAGCCTTTTCTCCCTGTTTCTTCTCCTACGTTGGTTAGATGGGTCAGATGGCTACTTTCTCTTGGTTGGTATAGATAAACATTTTGGAGCACATTCAGTTAGAGGCGCCGTAGCCTGTAGTGCATTTTTGTCTGGCGACTCATTAGCAGACATTCATTCTTAATTGAACTTGTGTCTCTACTTTCCGCGAATTTTATTTCAAACCTTTCTATGGGACTGTATGGAGAGGATAGAAATCTGTTTAATATACAATATTTATATATCTTTCTGAGAGTAAAATGTTTGTTATTACAGTGTTTATACTGTTATCATACACAGGTACTGTATGTCTGTTCTTCTTCAGTTTGATGTACTCATGACTTTGATGCTTAGGTTATGTCATAATTAATAAATTCACTCTCTTATGCTTTCACACTCTCACTCATGCTCTCTTAAAGTCGTCCTATCTTCTCCCACAGCTCCACTTTTTTATTGTTTCTTCTTGCACTTTTGTCTTCTTTCTGCTTTTCCCCGGTAACTGGTAAACACAAATACTAGTTTGGAAACGGGCAAGCTCAGTCCGTAGAAAATATTAATAAAGTCCAGGTGGTGCTCAAAAAAATGGGTTACTCAAAACCACAATTAGCAATGCAGAGAAACAAGAAATACATTGTCGCCACTCAGGAACCAGGCTTCATTGTAAATAGTGATAATATATATATATATATCACATTATATATTTTTATTGTCAGATCTGTAATCCCATAAAATCTATTCAAAATAGTTGTAAAATGTAAAAATATAGTAATACTCATTGCAAGCAGGGCATTATCAAACGGAAGGTCTCAAGTGCATCTCACAAATCCATTCTGCAACCAGGCGAACGCTGAACATGTTTCGCCCAGGCAACTCCGAGATCAATGAACTGAACAGCATGAGCGGAAAATGCGTTCATGAGAGGCAGCGCCAGTGTGCAACAGCTTCATTCATCTTAAGTATTCATAATTAATAGTATATGTGTAATGTTTGATGCTGCCAAACTTCTCTGGTGTGCTAAATTTAACTTGGTAGAAGGGGATCATTGGCTGCATTATATTGCATACAACAGGAGCCATTCTACTGGTTACTTTGCTATACAGTGGAGTAACAGCTTAGTGGTATGCAATACATAGTCTGCAGGAAATGCATACAATAAAAGATTGCGAGGTTCAACACCTCCTTTCCCTCCACCACATCAATCCTTCCTTTTCATTAATAGACTTAAAGATTGCCATGTGCTTAAAGGGAAACTTCAGGTATCAAATGCACTTCATATGATATAATTCTTCTTACCAAGGATTTCCTATTCCTTTAAATAGGACAGGACAAACCTATTAATTAACCCTCCCCTTATATCTCTCATGTGTAACATAAACAGACACAACAGGAAATAAAATGCAATTTTTTTTTATTAAACATTTTATTCGCATATCAGCTAAAACATGGATACATACACATACAAAACAAAAAAGCATTGACATCGACCCGTTAGCAGTTCGACAGTTGAATAAGCAAATGGGCGTCTATCCGAGACACTAATCCGATTGGGGTGTTAGCTTAACTTTAGTAACATGATATCAAGACAGAAAAAAACATGTCACGGAGAGAGATATCTAAAGAGTAGGATAAATGCAAAATTGTTTAATGTGTAACGAAAATGAATTCTCTGTAAACAGGATTGTAACTTTGCATTCCTATCCCTGGCAGAGAGATATAATAAATTCTAAAGGAAGGGATCAAAAATAACCCACTGTTGATTCTGTCATCTTTTGGCTCAACCTTTTTGGGTTCCCAGTGAAAGCAATCCTCTTATGTTCTTATGTATGAAGGTCCCTCTCAGTTTCCGAAACTAAATAAGAGAACAAAAAAGGGTAGATGAAATGTTCTTTCTGTTGATAAATAAAGCCATGGGAGAGAGCTTATAGTTTGCTCATCTGTCCTGCTGACGTGACAGAAAGAATGAAGACAACTGATAAAACCTAAGGTCCATAAGAAGCAGGACCAAGCCTAGGGTAATTGATGCAGAGTGCAAAAATATTTGTGGCACCCCCAGATGGATGTGGTTATATTGCTAACTCTTCCCCTTAACAAACATAACCCTCTAACCACACCCACTTTCTATGGTAACTTCATAAACTTTTTGGGTACCCAACTTCACCATGTAACTTCCCACCGCGCCAGCTTTGCCCCCACAAACAGCTTGTTGGTGTAATCTTTGTCCCCCCAAACAACTTACCAGGGCTATTTTGGGACACAAAAAACTAACCAGTGCCATCTTTGTCCTCAAATTGTCAGTGCCATATTCGCCCCCAAACAGTTTGTCAGTGCCATATTTTTTTCCCAAAGCTTGCCAGTGCCATCTTTGCTCCCAGACAGCTTTACCCTGAATGTGTCAGTGGCATCCGGCGCTCTTACTTTAAAGAATTCTCCGAGCGAGAAGGACATAGCCGTAGTTAGCTTCTTTTGCACCCAAGGAAAAGGCAGAAAATTTGCCCACTCACTATATTTTTTTATATAGGTTATTTTGAGAAAAGTAGATACATAAATAAAAAGGAAATTCATGATATTAGAACTGCAGAGAATTAGAAAAAAATAATAGCAAAACAAATTTCCCCAAATCCAGTGATTTATTAACATTTTAAAATTGAGGGTGGTACGGCATAATTCAATCAATATAATCTGAGCCTGCCGGTGGTATACCACAACTCTCCAAAGCATTTGGGTATACTAGAGGCTTGGTGAAAAAGGAAAACTAGGGAAGAGGAACCAGATAGCACTTTGCTGCAGACTTTACAGCACTTTTGTGGTATTTTTAAGGCAGTTAGAGGAACCCTGCAAGGGAAATGTCTTTCACAAGGTCAACAGACATTCCGTGCCTCACAGTGTAGGTGTAGGGACACATGCTCAAATAGCAAATCTGAAATTATTTGGAGAAAATATTCTACAATTGCATTCTTTGGGACTGTAGACTTAAATTATTTCAAAAATCACTATCTGTGTGGGGTAAATGGCATATTTTTGTCAGCGTCTGACAGGTCAACTCCAGACATGTGTTTACTATAATCAAGGATGCACTTGGGTGTCATAATCTGTGTATGATTTCCTCTTATCTGGACAGACTTATTGTGTATTGTTATAAACATATACACTTCTTTGTCGACATGTCTCACTGCCAAAAGCTTATCTTAGTTCAGAGACATTGTAATGATGGCAACAATTGTTAAGCAATGGGGGAAGGAGCTCCCATTTGATTTTTCCACTGGTAATGACAGAATGTGAGCATCCTGGGGAATCTGATTGACTATACCTTCCCTCACAACTATGGAAATCTGTTGTAAATTATAGTCCTTATATGACACATAAAATGTCTACATGTGGAGCATTTAATTAAAATAATAAACAAAATTCATGAAATTCGTGAATGTGGGTAGCAGACACAATTTTGTTAACAGATCAAAAATGCCCCGAAATTGAAAGGGCATGGAACGAAATTTGTTACCTGAAAACGAATGGGCCCATTATTCAGAAGTAATGGAATCACTCCCAAAAGAGACTGTCAATCGCTAAAGTAACTAGTTTGACATTCTTAATGTTAATGCTACGGTCTCCATGGGAATATGCAGAACCACTTTACCAGAAAAATATTTCTCTCTGGAAAATACAAATGGATAAGAAGGAGAAAGGTGCCTGTTCAAAGCAACATTTATGAGCCCTGGCGTGAGATTATAACAGATTTTAAAGAACATAACTGCCACAAAATTTGCAAGTGATTATGTACTTAGCTTCTCATGAATTTGGCATTGTTTCGGTAAAGACTTGGAGATCTTTCAAGAACAAATTATGCTATACCTTGGTTCATGGACCACGTGAGGCATCTCTAGAAGTTTCCATCACGTAAAGAAAAAAAATTGAGCTTCTTGGACACGGTAGTAGAGCTGTTCTCACAAGTGAGGTAGTCAACAATCTGTTGGAAAAATCCTCTCATACAGGCTACCCTCACTGGAAATCCTTCTGCCCTGCTTCTCTTTCTCTTCTACCTAACACTACTATTGTACCAAAATTTAATCCTTTCCTTATCTGCCTTCATCCATTCCTCTCAGCTTACATCTTACACCACATTCCACCTGCTCCCTGAATTATTGCCTGGCACATTCTTTTTTTCTAACTCTGTATGGTCCCCAAACATTTAATTTAACTCTTTCTCTCGACTGCACAAAGCAAGGTCCATAAAGACATGGTCCAGGATTACAGGAGCATTTTCAAAAGAGTGGGAAGAGATGATGCATATTTCCAACTAGTAAAACTGCAGAGCTACCACCTGATCCAGAGTTTATATCAAAACAGAACCACTTGAAGACCAGCATGGAGTGAGCCAGTGAATGCAGGGAGTTTAAGCAAGCCATTGTGATTGCCCACAAGGAACAGCTGTGGATTCAAGTGTGGGAAATAATCAGGTAATTATAAAATAGGGGGCCATTAGAAAATAAATCTAAAGCTCACCCAGGATACAAGTGCAGAAAGAGACATTGTTCCTCCGGTCATCTCTAGTATCAACATGATGATTTACATGTGGGGAACCCAACCTATTGGGCGAATTTTTGGATTTTTATGTTTTTGATGTGCTATTTACTACTGGCAGTTTACCAGGATTATGTTGAAAATCTACTTCAGATCAGCTTCATCAATGCCTAATTTTGAAATCTGGCATGTCCAGAGAAATTCTGGCACATCTGATGGTAGCCCAAAACCTTATTTGAGTAGTTTTTGAGTGTGTTTTGAAAATGCTTTTGACCCTTACAAAGGAGTTGTATAGGTTATACGCATTAAGAAGTATCCCAATCAACATGATGGAACAGCATCTTTATATTCGAGTGTTTCTGACACATGTTTCTTTACATTTGGTGTGTTTATGCAGGCAGCAGACCATGCCACACTAGGATGAAATCCCCTTTATGCCTCAGAACAGCAAGCTTACTACAGCTAAATTGAGATACCCACAAGGCAGGTTTCTTAAAAATGCGAGAAGCAGGAAGTGGATCTTGCAACATAATTTGTAGTAAGCTTCTCTCCCAAATATTATTTTAACATCCATATACCCTTTAATTAAAACATCACAGCAGGCCAGGCTTCAGCTGCCAAGAATCAATTAAACTTCTCCACGTAAGCCATGCTGACAGTAGCACAGGTGCAAGTTGTTGTGGGTAACATGATATCAAGTGACCCCATATAGGCCAGGTTTGGTAAAAAAAAAAAAAAAGGGAAAGTGACATGGGGGAGGGAGTAAGTATGTATGTGTGTATGTATGTGTGTGTGTATGTATGTATGTATGTGTATGTTAAACAGTTATGAAATGGTGAATAAATTACCAAGGGGATATGACATTTAATGAGGAACTTTTTTGGGACAGAATGAGGAACTGTTTGTGTGACAGTGTGATTAGCTGTGCATTCATGGCAAGGAATGGGGGCATCTTCGACAAATGCCTGATAGTCAAGGAGAGAATAAAGGCAAGTGTAATGGAAAAAAAAGTGGTACTGGGTGATTTTTAGATGGGAAAGTGGACTGTCACAGGAACAGCATGGTTAAGGCAGCACAGCATCGGAAACTCATAGTGTATGGAAGGGGGCCTGCTGGTAATAAAAAATTTTTTCATGGGGGCGTGGTAGAAATGTCATGAAGGTCGAAAGGGGAGGAGAACACTAGTGAAAGTGAAACTTATGATTAAGGCAATACTGAGAGAAGTATGAAAATGGATGAAATGTTGCCTGGAACACTGGAGTCCAAGTATTCCTTAATGAATTAATTTGGTAAAAAAAAATGTGTAAAATACATGGGAATAGGTAGCACTTTCCAATAATGGTACTCCTAAAATTATAGCGTGCTGAGCACATGACCATTATCCTTATTGGGAAACACTATTGGGATGAGTTAATTAAAAAATGTGAACAATTAAGACTACTTCAATAGGCTTAATAGTCAAATGGAAAATGATTTAGGTAAACCTCAAAAATTGTCAGAGCTGCTGTGGCAACTGGTATTTAATGTGGATAAATGCAAAGTAATGCACCAGGGCATAAAAACCCAAGGAGAGTCTAAAATATTTGATACTGTTCTACCCTCAACATGTGAGGAAAGGGATTTAGGGATGATTATTTCAGAGGATTTAAAGGTAGGCAGACAATGCAATAGAGCAGCAGGAAATGCTAGCAGAATGTTTGGTTTACACCTACCGTATCCGCCGCGGTCCCACGCCGGTCTGCTACTGGTGGCACGCCAGCGGCGCTCGTCCCCTACGATGCGTGCCAGCGAGGCACGCCTGCGATGCCCGTGGGTGTAACACACGCTGACACTGTTTGTTTTGTAACAAATTGCGATGACGTCATCTTGCTCCCTATTGGGCATTTGCTCGTTTTCCCGCCACTGGTCCTATTTAAACCTGCCGTTTCAGTTGTCCTATGCCCGTTCAAAGAGTAACTTTGTTATTTGCTCTGGGTTCTCGTTTATCGCTTTATACCTGTTAGACTGACTTCTGTGTACCGAACTTTGGCTTTGTTGATCGACCTTGAACCTCTTCTACCTCCCCCGACCTCGGGTTATCCTGACCTCGATTCTCTGCCGTTGACCCTGTACTGCTTTGTTTGCTTCGGATAGCTCTGTCTGCGCCTTCTAACTTGTGAGTCCGCTACTTTCTCTCCATCGTGGTTTCATCACCCTGTGTTGTTCTAGGCCCTGCATAACAGTATAGAGGTATTAGCAGTAGGAAGAGGGAAGAGCTTATGCCGTTGTACAGAGCAGGGCTGGCCTTAGGGGTGTGCGACCTGTGTCGATTTAAGTCCCGGGTAGGGGCGCCGAGCAGTTGCTCATGAAGTTTTGCAGCAACCGCTCGACGCCCCTCACTCTACATGACTCCGTTGCGGTGCCGGCGTTTCATGCCGTGCGCCGGAATTTTTCCGGGAGGACTCCGGCAACGAGGTAAGTAAGGATAGGGGGAAGGGGCAGAGGACGGGGGCAAGTGAGAAGGGGCAGAGGACGGGAACAGTGAGAAGGGGCAGAGGGGGGGGCATGAGAAGGGGCAGAGGACGGGGGGCAGTGAGAAAGGGGCAGGGGGAGGGTGAGAAGGGGCACAGGATGGGGGGGCAGTGGAGAAGGGGCAGAGGACCGGGGGCTAGTAGAAGGGGCGGGGGGGCAGTGAGAAGAGGCAGAGGACGGGGGAGGCAGTGAGAAGGGGCAGTGAGGAGGGGATGGGGGGCTCCAGAGGAGTAGTCCGCACAGGGCGCCAAAACAATAATAATAATCCAACCTCAAATAGTGGTTGGACTGTAACACTAAGATCTACATCCCCCGCAGCGCTGCAGGGGACCTGGATCCTCCTCTCTGGCAGCCGGTGGGGGTCTGCGCGATGCTCTTCTTCCGCTGGGGCACAGTGGCATATAGGTGATATAAGGCATATCAGGGGGCACAGTGGCATATCAGGGGGTATAAGGAGGGGGTATAAGGCATATCTGGGGGTATAAGGCATATCAGGGACACAGTGGCATATAGGGGGAAATACGGCATATCTGGTGGTATATCAGGGGGCAGAAGTGGCAAGCCTGGGTCAGATGTTCATAACTGAGGGGGCAAGTTGGCAAATAAAAGGAAATAAAAACAAAAAACACATTTTTTCTCAATTATTGCTTTTATTAAACATGAAAAATAGTTTCCATGTAAATTAATATTTACTAGTAAAACTTTTTTACACATAAAAAACATAGTTTGAGAAATATTGTGTTTTGGTTCTTGTACCTTTTTAAATATGGCATTTATTGTTATGTCAGTAAAATAAGAAGGCCATTAGAGAAATGCCATTGTGATAACGAGATACAAGTGTTTTGTGCACAGAGTGACATGTTAATGCAAATTTCAAGTTTTCTTTCCTGATGTTTGTTTATTAAATGATTTAAAATAAGCGAAAAATTAGCATTTTATTTATCCGATTAATCGAACAAATGATCGGCCAACTAATCGATTATGAAAATAATCGTTTGTTGCAGCCCTAATACGCACCCAGACACTCGACACTAACACACATGTTCACACTCAGACACTAAAACCACAACCAGACACATGTACACACACTAAAACACTCAGACTCACACATACTGTATACTAACTTGCCCAAAGACACATGCTCACACACTACAATACCCACACACATATTAACATACCCGGCGACACAGTTTCATTAACATACCCAGCCACACATGCTTACATACCCAAACTAATAAATTTTCACAAACTAGAATGCTCATATACTAATTAGTATATACTACTTATACCCAAAGACACACTAAAAACACACACGCATTAACATACTCGCTGACACGCACACAGCAAAAAGACTCATGTTCACACACTAACATATCAGCACACACATAACATTACCAGACACACACACATACTAACATACCCAAAAACATGTTAGCAAACTAAAGTACCCACACACATACCCCACGCTAACTCAGACACTCATACTCAGACACGTTAACACGATAATATACTGGCATTCTCGCACACCTACACACACTAACATACTCAGACACTAACATACCTAGACACACACAAGAAACTTGGACGAGCTGCCACGCTACTCCTCATGGTCACACAATGTGACGCTACATGACCCTGCTGAAGCCATGTCTCCTCCTGGGAATAAGGGACATAAATCCAGTGTCGGGACTGATCTCCTTTTCCTTACTACCGGGGCATCCTGCCGGCTGTTGCCCCGTTGCTCCCTCCTGGATCCGCCACTGGGTGCGCCCTGGGTTTACCAACATCTTTATGTGACTTTCAAACCTTTTGCTAGTTACATATATAAAAGATTGAGGTGTTTTGATATATAAGGTATTTTATTCACACAGAACAATTTATAAACCCCCCTTTATGTGGTTTCTGTACTGTTAGGGCTGTAGAACACTATGATACACTTAGGTCCATGAAACATTCTGACCTAGAAAAGAAGGACCTCGCGGGAAGAAAATAGAACAGAAGGATTGGGCTTCCAAAGAGGGACTGTCCTAGCTGAAGATGGGTTACTTGGGAGCTATATTATAGTTTCTAATTTACACAGAGCAACTAATGGGAAAATAATCATTCTTATTATGGTTTGGGTTGCATGCACCTATCATAAATATACATGATGCGTATGTTTCCGCGTTCTACAATACAGATATGTACTTTTGCTCGCAAATGTTCCTATGTTTACACGTTACCCACGCTCCTGTCTCCAACTCATGGTAACACAGTACGAGGTGGACGAACGAGCAGGGCGGCTACATATCGCCACCACTGTGTCCCCCCCCATCTTTAACATAGCATCATTCTCCTCTCGCGGGATCTCGTTTGGCTCTCGTTCGCCATATTTTCCCTGCCAGTATTTTGGTTTCGCCTACCCTGCCTAGAATTAGAGGGAGTTCTCTTATACAGAGACTGTACTATAGTGTGCAGGAGGTGGGGACCGTTACGTTTCGGGCCGTTGGTTCCCCCCTACATTACCCTTACGCTCAAGTTTTGGAAGGCAGAGCGCATTCACGTAGCCGGGACGTTGCACTGTACGGCGAAGGAGGGGGGGGAGGTGGTGGTTTGATTGGTTGCCGGGCTGGGGCAAGAGAAGCGGTAATTGTCCCCCTCCTTACTCCTTCACCAACCAACTGCTGGTAGATTGGTAGCGGCGGGAGCACCGGTCAGCAGAGGGAGGGGTGTCGCCGGCAGCACCCCCCCAGCCCGTTTTCCGAGCTGGCGGAAACAGAGAGGTAAATGAGGTGGCTGGGCTAAAGAAGTGAACTCTGGGGCCTAGTGCCCGAGTGGGAAAAGGTGGGGAGGAAGGGGGATCAACCTGGGCCCAGTCCGAGGCCTGAGGCGCTCTGGAGCTGACTGTTACTGTAGTCCCCGGCTCCAGGCCTGTCACTGTGCCGTTAACCCTTTCGGTGCCGGTTTGTAGGGCGTTAACGTGCAGGGCAGTTTCTCACACGCTAGAGTTTGCGTTTCGGTTACTATACGGTTACTATGCCTTGGCTGGGCTTCTGATAGTTAAAGGGATGAGTGGCTCACGTTCATTTTCTCGGTTCCAAGAACTTGCTGACAGGAGCGCTGCTTGTCCTATTTCTCTGCTGTTTTATATATAAAGTTTTGTATGAAATACTATTTTTTTTTCTGTTCTCATACCCTGACCAAGTCCGTTTAACTCTTGAATGTCAGAACACTTCCTGTAACGTGACTCGCTTTTATTTTCTACATCCAATGGCTTAATGTTACTCTACAAAGAAGCGTATTCACTAAGCCCTTTATTTAATTATTTATGACCATATCCTTGCATTTGGGTGACCTACTTATTTAGTACGTTTTCCCCTCAGGAGCTCCTTATGAAGAAAGTCACCGGGTGGCATGGGGTCTTTAAGAGAACTGTAGTATGGTGATTAACTCAGTCAATGCCACTGTCTATTGACCTACAAACTAGGCATTCTGAGCATGTATAATGTGTCTGTAGGCAAGATCTTATATAAAGTGTCCTGTTAACAAAATATTTATTTTAAAAAGTTTATATTGTTGTATTTACTTGTTTGCTTTTATCATTCGTATCGTTTCATTTACGGTTACTTGCTTTTGGAGAATATACCTGTCAAAGGATGCTGCGCCTGTTGCTTTTGGTTTGGACCCTGTAAATTTCATTGCGTTCTGCTAAAAATTGCTTGTTTTTTTGTAAGTTGATGAACAAGTTTATCTGAAATGCTTGTTGTGACATGATTTTCATTTATAAGGTAGTTTTAGTGTTTGTGTTTTTTTTTTTTTTTTTTTTTTTTTTTTTTTTGCTCTTTTAGGAGTTTCTGTAGGGCTGGAGTATTTTATTTAGAAACGTTTTGTCTCGGTGATGCCTTTTTGTTTTAGTGACATGAAGCATCTCTTACCAGCAGACTCTGTCAGACAGCATCGTCGGGTGTGTGCATGCGCATGAAGCTTGGTGTGCGTACATGTACTCCCGGTGTTCTGTGTCTTTGCTACGTTCTGGATTAAATCCTGAGGGCTGTCATCTGGCCCGATGGCTAGTGGGCTATGGTGCCACCAAGGTGGGTTGAAGCCTCTGCAGAGTACTCAATAGAACAAGGGTAGGCTGGCGCGCTAATATAATTAAAAGAACAGAAACTGCGCATTACTTTACCACCTGCTTGTTGGCCTGAGGTGTAAGGCTGCAGTAAATCGATCATTCGTACATAAAGTTACAATTGTCATCCCAATAACATTCCCACCGCAGGCGCTAGCTTTAATTTGCTTCTGTAACTGAAGTACTATGCCTTGTTGGGCTTGAGACTTGCTGTCCAAAGCGGCAGTATGGCTTCCTGTCCAGTTTCTCATGTAGTGGGAGCTCTGTCATGGTCGTTGCCCCCAGTAAGAAACTCATTGTAGTCCAAACTTGTGCCTGTTGTGGCTTGTGCACATTACCACCAGAAAGGCGAGCCAGGGACCACTGCAGCAGCTGCTAATTAAGACGCTAGCTGTTTTTAGGATTGGCGCGTTTTTCCCATTCTTCCCCATCTCCAGTATAAGGCTGGGCCGGTTCCTGCGCACATAAAATAGTAATTGGAAGCACTGGTGACCCACTGTTTGCATTTCATGCTTTGAAATCCTTGCTGTGCTGTCTATGCCAGGATGTGTCTGGTATTTTTAATTGAAGCAAACGCACTGTAGCAGACGACGGGGCATTTCAGAAGACAGGCCGTCCACCTCAAGTTTGGGTCTGTGTTCACTTAAGCACTAAGGGGCATAGGAACCGGAGTTCTGCTGCTCAGTTTGGTAGCTATTTGTAATGCAAGTACAGAGCTCAAAAATAAAGCTTACTGTAGCTCCAGGCGCCAAAGAGCCCCACTTTAAAATACATGTGATGGGGCGATATAACCAAAACATATAGGAAATAACCTCTGGATTTAGCACACACGCTCGAAGCAATGTTCCACGTTTGATGTAAAAATAAGCTTTATAAAGGGGGGGTATCTTGGGTTTTTAGGACTTTGCAGTTTCACAGTGCGGGATATTGGGGTAAATTAAAAAAATAAATGGGATTTATTCCAGAACGTGTTCCGTTATTGTCATTCATTCATTCATGTAAAGGCTCTTTTTAATGATGAGGAAATACAACAGATACAACAATCACCTTCTCAAATACTTCAGTTTACCCTTTATGTATAATAAACCTCAGGAATTATATTTAATGATTGGGGTGGATTTATTAAGATACCCACTGTGTCCTACAGGAAACATTTCTGCATTTTGCACAATAACGTTTTCGCAGGCAGAATATTGACAATTTGTATGTGATCTAGCCCTGTAATCTTCACCCAATGTACCAGACATAAAAATTGCCATTATGGAAAAATCTGAAAATAGTAGGACTTTTTCATACTTTTATCATACTGCCTGGGCTAAACAATTAATGCCAAAAGCTGTTTCGTAGTGTTACTATAAAGAATCGGCTCGGTTTTGTCGTTTGAGCATGGGAAGGCACCCATGGTATCACTGTGACAATGGCAGCCTCCAGGTCAGCAGAGAAACCAGGTTGGGGGGGGGGGGGGGGGGGGGGGGGGGGGGGGGGGGGGGGGGG
>VKOC01020870.1:0-26058 GCA_009364415.1 Spea multiplicata | reverse complement strand
TTAAAAACCTTACATCCCATTGCCCTAGCATAACATCTAGCCAGTATAACCCTCCTGCCTCCGTTCACAACCCCAAACCCGTTAAGCCATAGGCATAAAAACTATACAAAAAATGTACACCTTATAGTATGCTCCCTGGTGCTGGGAAAGTATGGAAAATCTATATAAATTAGGTATTTCTGAAATCAGAACACCTGAATTGATAAACTTGGAGGGGGATTTTCCATCACTTTACCTAATTTTGTGAAGATTCAGAGAGAAAATGTAAAAAAAAATTGTTTTTTTCTCTAATCTTTGCTAGTTTTTACTAAATTTCTCATTCTAAATTTTCAGCTAATCATCCAACTATGGTATCAAAAGAAAGCTCTATCTCTCCTTGAAAAAAACAATATATAGTTTACATGGGTACACTATTCACAGGAAAAGAGAATAATCGCTAAACCCACATACCACAAAAATGGCAAAATTGCTCTGGGCTTTGAGGTACCAAAAACCCCTGGGATTGAAGGTGTTAAAGGTGGAAAAAGTTATGACATCATTCTTTAACATCACAAGAACCTGGCATTTTAACAGGGGTGTGTAAACTTCCACTGTACATATGCTTATTATAAAATGAATGCGAAAATAATCTGCATTATGTTCAACATTTCTTTTCTCATACCTTAAGGAGGAAAAGGGCAGCAAGTCATGGGTTCCATCTTAGAAGCAACATTGCACAAATCATTGCACAAATCCTGTTTAAATATGCAATGTCCATACATATTTAGATTGTTTAGGTAAAACATGATGCAGATTAATCTTCAAATTGCTCCATGTATATATCTTTCTCTCTATACATATTTCTTGCCAAAATAAATACCTGCCAAGCTGAATGATGTAAGTGTGTATGAGTGAAAGAGTATTTGCTTGTGTGTGAGCGTATGTTGTTTTTCTACGCAGTACACCATGAGCGCCCAGGCATAAAAACCATTTGCCATCACACACATTATATATATATATATATATATATACACACATACACACACATCAAGCCACAATTATAAGGGTGACACAAGTTCTAGATCTCAAAAGCAGGTTCCCCAGGTGGAAAATGGTGGGCATACACATGATACATGTACAGTTGCAATCAAAATTATTCAACCCCGATTGTAAATCAGGTTTATTGTCAGAAATTTACAGACTTTCAGCTGTTTGCAATGAACAAATCTAACAAAAGTGATTGAAATAGCACAACCCAATGAATGCTTCAAGTGGTTTCCCCAAATTCATCTGAAAATGCAACTTATAATGCCTCCCCCAGTCTCAAAACTATTCAACCCCCCTGAACAGAATCTCTCACAACATCACAAATATGCAAAACAGATGTCTCAAGCACACCTGATGCAACTAATCAAGGGCTTCATTAGTTGCACCACTTGTGTTTGTTTTGAGCTGGAACATATGAAATACCCGAACTGCCAAGGGGTTTGTTAGTGTCAAATTGTACTGCATGTCAGAAAACTGGCAAAATAACGGTCCAAAAAGTTGAGATCATCACCTTTCACAAACAAGGAACAGGATAGCAAAGGCACTGAATGTTCTCAGAGACAACGTTGGAAGCACTGTTCAAAGTAGGGATGTACCGATACCATTATTTGAGACCGAGTGCAAGTACCTATACTTTTGTCAAGTACTCACCAATACCAATTACTTGCGTTGTCTATCATAGCATGGGAGCAGAACCAGGAGGTGGGCAAAACGGAGGCAGGCCCTATCACTCCCTTCTGCCCTATCTCACCTATCTCACTCCCTTCTCCCCTATCTACCCTATCTCACTCCCTTCTCCCCTATCTACCCCTCCTCACTACCTCATCTACCCTCTCCCCCCCTTTGAAGTTCACTTACCTTGTAGAAGTCTTGCGGTGGGATCACAAGGCCTCGGTCTCCCTGCTCTGCCGCGGTGCGTACTGCATCACTGCTGAGCGCTGGAATAGGATGTCATATTCCGGCGCTAAGCATGAAATGCCGGTACCGCCACCGAGCCAGAAGCCTCGCAGAGGAGAGTGTGAGGCGCCAAACAGTTGCTGAAAACGTATTCCTGAGCTGCTCTAAAAAAAAAAATTGTGATTGGGAAAAAAATTCAATTGGGAGGGCAAAGCATGATGTGTGGGGGGGCATGGCCACCAAGGCTTAATTGCAGAAGATTCTACAGTGGCCATCACAGTCACCTGACTTGAACCGCATAAGCACGCAAAGCCAAGAATATTACTGAACTGGAAGCTATTACTACTACTGAGGAGTGGGCTAATTTCTCAGGAACATTGCCGAAAGCTGGTGTCTGTTCAAAAAACACTCAAACATTAAACCATTATTTGTAAAATATTTGAAATTATTCTAGGTATACAAAATGATTAAAATTACAAAAGCATTAACTTCTAGAGAAAGCATTTTATTCTAAAATGAAAGTGATTCCTTCTTGATGATGGTCTGATGCCGTTAAGCTTGGGTGTATGCATTTGTTGATTGAGTTTCTTGTGCTCCAGGTGCTACAAAACTTCTTGCTCTCAGCAGCAGAAATGCATTGGGGACAAGTCCAAGTTCTTGTAGGGTACAAGAGTTGTCTGTGTAAACACAGTGCGGAAAACGTCTGATAACGTCATAGGAGGAAGTCTGGGAAGTCCTGCAAAGGGAGTGAGAGAACAAGTGGTTATCTCAGCGATAGACCATCGATTCACATTCTGTAGTCATTAATAAACACAGTAATGAAGATTCTTAAAGGAAAATAAAATTGTTAAAGCTACTCTACCTTCCACCTATCTGCCCTACAGGCATCAGGGTATATAATTGGTTTTAACAGCTTTTGATAGATTTATTATCTAGCATTTGTATCATATTTGTAGAAACATTTTCTTCTACTTTTGTATTTTTTAATATTCAAAGATGATTAACCAACCTGCAGTGAGATAAGTAGGTGCGCAGATCTCCAAGAGTCTCTGAAGGTAGCATTCGCACTACATATGTGTGTTCTCCATTTTCAGATTTGATCCTCAGTGTACAGACTGCCAAAGGACTTCCCTTGCCCCTGTTAAAAATAAATAATAATAAAAACCCCAAACCTTTGAAGACTCTGTATTACAAATAATTTAATTACAGATACAATTTTGTTTATGATTATGGTATTTCAATTGTGGGCTGTTTGGAATCAAGTAAAAGTTCTTCTTGGACACTATCAAGAAGAATGTGTGGTTAATGCTTTCGGATCGAAGTTCCATTTACAGTTTATTAGTGGCTCCAACTAGAAGCTGCATCAGTTTGCTTTACTTTGGTTTAAAAAAAGCACAGCTAGCTTTTAAAGAAATGCAAAAGCCAACATTATTTAGAAGTCTGTATTCTAAATACACAAAACATCTTCATACAATGCTATCTTAAAAATAACAGGAATAGGATGTCCCAAAAATAAAGTGTTGTGAGACTTACCCTTTCTCCTCTGCTTCCACAAGGGGGGAATCTAACATGATTTCTTTTAACTGCTTTCTTGTTCCTGATGTCTGTAAAAGCACGGAATATGTAAGCATTAGAAGTATAATACATCAGAGGTGTAACTACAATTGAAAATCCATAACCAGTGTTTATTACAAACCTGCAAGATTTCTTCAATTGGACCACGGATATCCAAAACCTGACCCTCGCGTACCACAGCTTTGGGAAGTTTGCTCAAGAACCGATCCAAAGAAAGCTGTTGGCCTAAATACAGACAGTTACAAAATTGTGCCAGTGGAACCCAACTGTGGAACACTCTGATTCTCATCTATAGCAGCAACTACTTTCACCAGCAGACACGCTCTTACCTGGTAACTTACTGGTCTCCTGTACACCAGAATTTGTACTCCCAACTATCTGACCAGGTTCAGAAAATTCGTCCCAAAAACTGCGCTCCCGGAACACAACATTGCGCTTGTCTGTAACCTGCAAAAGGATAGCATTTTAGAACAATTTATCAGTTTAGGCATAATTCAAAAGCAGGGCTGCAAAATGATAGACAAAAAACAACCCTGGTGGAAAACTTACCTGAAAGGGGACTCCATCTGGAAAGCGTTGTTGTAGCTCAGATGGAAAATATCCATCCATTATATCCTTAAGGCATTGCTGGAATACAGACCATATTATGAATACCCTGTTGCATTACTGGACCACACCAGTTCACCAAGTCCTTTCCTTTTCCCTTCACCCTTTACCTGTGTGGTGGTCTCACGATAGGGTCGAAAGGGTCCATTGAACATAATAATTCCATTCTTATACAACGTAAGTGGCACTGGTTCTGGGGATCTCAGACGAGCTCCTCCTTCCCTGTACTCAATATGACATTCTCCCTCACCCCCAAGAATGTTCAAGTCCCTCAGGTTCTGAATGATCAGGTCAAAATCTGGTTCATAAGTAGCTAAAGAGTGCCCTAAAAAAATAAAAATCATCCGCAAAAATATACTGTGAGTTATGTTACCCAATCCCTTATTATGTATACATGATGTTTATCCCTTTCATTTCTCAAGCTGATAAACTTAACAATGAGGAAGATAAAAAAAAACCGCTATCATCCATATTACATCTTTTTTTTTTTCACCGCACCACCCAGGCACTAGCATTTATTTTTATAGATGTCTTTTAGTTAGGTATGCAATTGTTTTAAAGGATAATACAAAAAGGCACATATATAATTATCCTCATCTTAACGCCTTAAGTTTTTAATCCATTCAATGTTATCTTTTTGAGAGAAAGCCTTTATATGCTGAATTTTGCATGTTTAATGCAATGATGTACAAAAGGAAGTCATTTAGGGCCAGAAACAAAATAGACATGCAGGATGACACATGGAACACTGTTCATTGTTGGAGTATATTGTAAAACCTTGGCAGAGGCCTTTATTGGACGTTCCAAACTGCTGTTGAATGGGAAATTGAGTATTGTAGTCACCTTGGTTCCATGTCTTGGTGGTCTGCACAGATCTATTAGGGGAATCATCATCTCCAATCCAAATGAGCCCATAATCACCAAGAAATCGCTTTGGAGATAAAAAATAAAACAAATGAACATCCCTTTTGTATCGTGAGCATTTATGTCACACTTGCTAAATCTTACTGACCTCCATCTCATACACCCTTTTCTGCAGCGTTTGGCATTTCATTTCTAGCTCTTGTGTAAGCTGTGTAGGGCTTTCTGCAGGAAAAAAGGGATCACGATTGATTGTTTTTTTTGCCTTCAGGTGATGGCGCCACATACATTTTCATCATGTCTCACCTGTCCTGTGTCTTTGCAGTCTCTTGATCTTCTGTTCTAAGTTGGCAATATGCTGATCCTGTGGTAATTGGAAGTAACGCATTAATGAAGTTCTTCAATGAGATGACGGAGTAGAAGAGCAACATCCTCAATATTAGGGTTTACCTTCTGCTTTATATCCTTCTCTTGTGCCTGCATGCACCTCTCCAGCTCACTGACCCTCTTCATTGTTGTTCTTAGCAAATCAAAATCACTGGGAACTGAATCTGCAAAAATAAGACACTAATGAGCATAATACTATTTATTTTGTAAAGAATATGATGTCATGGGGCTTTAATAAGATAACCACCATCACCATAAAGCATTTTTACTACAGCAAGTATATAAGGTGATATGGTTACCGTGAACACTTCTTTTGACCATTGTAGAGCTTCCATTGTCTTGATGTTTCATGGGCTGGTTTGGCAATATTCCCAGTAAGAGCAACTCTTCTTCTGGTGACCAACATGAAAAAGAAATGTAAGGAAAATAATTCCTTCTGTGCCAATATTTGTATATCTGCAATAGCCAGAAATAGAACATTGGAAATAGCAAATAACCAAATGAGAGTTATATTTAGTTTCCTTTTTATTAATAGCAGTATTTATTATTTCTATTCTTTGATATGGTAGCTAAGATATTCTACGATATGGTAGCAGAGAACCCCAAAACACTGGTTTAGAATATATATATATTATATATATATATATATACACAGAAAACCACCAATACACTTCATTACTGTATCACACACTGTATTTAGTGGTATTTGTCCTTATGGAATGTTCTCATTGACTGACACTATGCAACAATATATTCCTTTTTATTTAGATTGTGAAATAAATATGGTTAATTGAATGTAGGTAGAGGTTTCGGATGCCATAATCTACATTAAATATGAAGTTCTAGCTTCATATAGAGATTTGTCAGCAGTGCTGCTCACTGTAACTAAAGGGTTCACAAACTTAAGCTTACTTGTTCAGAGTGTGATTATGTTTAAATAAAGTGATGCTGAGTTTTGAGACCGGTGATGTCAAAGCAAAACATAAGCAAAATGTACCATCAACTATAGTGGTCTTATAATAGCTACAGTACATTTCGCATGGTCACAGTTTTGTTGTTGCTAGTTCTGGTTATGTTATCCCCCCTCAACCCCTAACAGGGATAAACTATGGCACACAAATGAAAAAGCAATTGCGTGTTATCTTCCTGACTCACCGGGCATTTGCCATGCATGCCAAATGCTCACAGCAGTCCTATGTGTGAGGTACATGTATGTAACACATCAGGAAAACAATGGCGAACTGACACTCACCTGTGTAACCTACCGGCTCTTTAAACGGTGCTGCTCTCCTTCTGAAAGGAAAATAAGGTGGTTACTAACAAGCTGTGTTTAAATAAACTTGCAAATTATTAGGATCTTCTTCAGAAGTGTTCTTTGAAATGGTGACATTAAAATAAAAATAAAAAAACTTACCCTATTCTGGGCACGTCATTAGCAGGTATCTTCTGCCCGTTAGATTTTTCACTGTCCGACATTTCATCACGTTGTCCCCCCGGATCCGGTAACGGAGCCCTTAAAGACGTTTCACTCTCCGGTTCGCGTCGCCTACTGTAAACCGGGGACAATCCCGCCCTCCGGGGTCGCCCCAAAGTAACCAAAGGTCCGCTCATGCTATAGTGACTGCGCCGCCATATTGTTTGATTCGGTAACCAGGCAACAGCCACTTCCTGCCCTCGATGATGTAACTGCAAACGGGCGAAAGAAAACAACACGTACGTTGTGTCCCACGCCACATACTTTAACAAAATTGTTTCCGAAGCAGTCTGCTCTATTTGAATCAATATGCAGGACAAGTAAGAGCACTTTTCCCTTTCAATGCCATGACATGTCAGCCCGTTACTGGCCAGCATGACGGGGCTAGGGGTAGACTGAATTGAGTTTAATAAAAATGATGTTCCCAGTGAGCTTTTTTGTTAAAGCTCACTATATGTGCACTGCTTATATTTCACATTAATGCGATCCATTCAAGAAGATGCCCACGCCTTAGGCAATTATCCCCAAAAGTTTAAGTGGTTGCTATCCATCCAACCAGTGTGTAGTTGCCAAGGGTTCTTTTAGTTGAATAAATAAGCTCAACTCTTTATTTTCTATGGATGGTTAGCAGTCTTAGTTACTCACAATGATCAACAGCAATAACGCCCCTAATAATGTATTATGTTCTCTGATATTAGAGTGAGAATAAGTGGGTTGGTTGAGAGGGAAAATGCAAAAGAAGTATTTAAGTATTGGGTATAGGGGAAAAAAAAGTAACATGAGTCATGAAAGAGAGGGAAGTGAAAGAATAAGCGAAAGAGGGAGAAAAGGGAAGAGAGAAAGAAAGCGAGAGCAAGGGAGGGAGAGAGAAAAAAAATGGTAGAGAGAAAAAAGGATTAGAAAGAGAAAAGATAGAGAAAGAAGTTCTTGTCATTTTACTAATATGTACTCTAGTAACTAATAAATGAGTGGAAATCTTAAGTTTGTGCAAGTAAATGACAGTTGTATGACTGTTCAAAGGGTTCATGGCACATTTCTCTGTATCATAGTTTATATACTGTGTTTTCGAGTGTTCCATACTGAATATGTACATAAATCTGGTGGCCAGATGCATGTAGAGTGTTGGTGATCATACTACTGTCATGACCTTGCTAGTTCCTGCATGGAACCTATGCCAAACGTGTTCATAGTAACCTGTCAACCAGACACTCCTCAGATTGGGGATATTGTTCCCGCTCACTTAAATCTGCTAGGCTGGTTCATTGACAGGCTAGATCTTATGGTACTTAATTTGTCAGTGACGTTAGTCAGATTTTCATTTTCATCGGCTGAAACGTGGAGTTAACTTGTATTTCAATGCAGATTTACCTCTTTCCCCTTTCTTGTGCCAATGACAAGGATATACTTTGTATATTCCGAGGAGTGGGGGTTTTCTTTCATTTGCAATCTTCCCTGCTAGTCAACAGGGGCCAGTTAAAATATGATTTATATTGTGCTATATATATTTGCATTTTGATACGGCCACCCAACTGAAATGTACAAAAAAATGAGGTGGTTGCACTGGGATCAAAATCTAGACTTCTGTAGTGCTTTGCCAGAAAATGTTCTGGGCAGTACTGGTGAGCTTCATACTGTACCCTACCCTCCAAAGATAACATTCAGAGCCCATCCATACCAAGAGGGCAAGTATCTAGTCCTGCAGGAATCACCCCACTCCTAATCATACAGAATCTGCGTGGCACCAGTCCTTCTGGTTGGCAGATTTTTGCTGACTCTGCTTATGAGAAATTAAATCTAGAGGTGCAGGGCTTGTCCTGTACTTTAAACTCTTTAGGTATCTTGCACCTATGGTCCCAAAAACAGAAGCGTCTCTCAACTCAAGCTCTTTCCAAATTGCTCATAAAAACGTTAACCGCTATCTGTGTCTTAAGCCACAGGGCTCTTCTGGACACCACCAACAGAACAGAATCCAAAGCTGTATCTCAAAGGAAAGCAGCTCCCACGCTGATATTATTAGCAAAGGCCCTGACAATATCTTCTTCTTGGGCTCTACCAGCCAGATTCTCACAGACCTGGCCGGAAAGGCCGGAAAATTGCACCCTCCACCTTCTGATCCACAGGATACACAATGTTCAATGAATCCTCCAGCAAAATCTCTTTGTAGCTCTACCGACCAGGATATCTACTCTGGATGCAACACAAAAGTTCTACTCTTTGTCACCACACACCTAAAACCTCAAACGGTATAAGCATGTATGATAACACGATAACAAGCCTGGTTTTAGTAACTCTTATAAAATACTAACACGAGGTTACACAAAATATAAATAACACAAGTTATCTTTGACAAAATGTGTCATTAAATACATCTTACAGCGTTAATTTTAATTCATACACAATGTGCCAATATGATAGGTATGTACGCAACAATCATATTGGTATGGTATTTAGTTTAAAAGCCGAACAATATTTTAAAAAAAACTTTATAGATGAGGATGGGGCTGAAAGAAATGTTTTTGTTTCCTAAACAATAATAATAATAATAAAAATGTTATTACTGTGTTACTTGCTGTATAAACCATAAGGTACTATTTAAATATTAAATATTGAAACAAGCCTCTGCAGAGAAGAGAAGCTTGGGTGAGCTTAAAAGTGCCAATTACTAGACCTTTTATTGATCGCTGTCATGGTGTCTCCCAGCCTGTGTTTCAGACTATAAAACATTTGAACAAACACTAAACTTAAAGCTGTTTGTAAAATTTAAAATGGAGAGATTTCATTAAAAGTGGACATTCTTCTCTACCGCTATACATAAAATGTTTTACCGACCAGTCACTGAATTCTGCCTCAATACTGGATACCCTTTTGATATCTCTATTATTGGTATCTAATTTTCATGGGCAGTAGCAGTTTCTCCACATTTCATCTCAATTATGCTCAATATCATATTATTTAGTATGGGGGAAAAAATCAGCAAAATGAAAAAAAAATCATAAGGGTTTAAGCATTGTAAATGTTGACTAAAATAAAAATACACCATTATTTATCTTATATGATCTATATTGCAATGACTGTTGTCCAGGAATAGGCATGGTGTCTGTACAAAGACATCAAGGTCAGTGACAACTGACAAGTCTTGTGCTGCCTATGGGACATTTACCCAAAAATCCACTACATACCGTATTTCCCCAAGATGCTCCCTTGTAAAAGACGCACCCCTATTTTTAGGGGTTTTATTTAAAAAAAATACATAAAGTTATTGTACTGGCTGCCTGGGCATGATATGAGTGTGATTGATGTTAGCATCATCAAGGGAGCCAGTACAACCACATCACTTTCAGCCTTCCCGTGCCCCCTACACACGGATCCATGCTAACACACACACATACATACATTTACTCCCCCACCTTACCTGAACTGCAGATCTTCTGCTGCCGCTTGCAGACGTCTGTGGGGGCGCTGTTTCCCCTCTGCCTTGCTCAAGCAGGAACAGGAACTGAGCAGAGTCATGTGATGCGCTGTGCATTCACGTGACTCCACTGGGTTCCTGCGCAGCCGCGGCGGAGATGCCACTTAGCAAAACAGGCAAGCAGCAGGTCCCATTTTTAGTTAAAAAAAAATATCCGCCACCACTGTATAAGACGCACCCGATTTTTAGACCCCAAATTTTTCTATATACATGGGGAAATACGGTATGTTTTTAAAAGTCATGATACGGTCTTTGTAGCACAGTGTAACCGTTTATTCACTAAAGGGAGCATTGGCAGGATAGTGGTTTTAACTCTTCATTATGAAGAGACAACATATAATTAACTATACATTATAAAATGAAAACTAAGCTCAGGCTGCATGAGCTCACTGGGGTTGGACCTTCATAATGTATGGTGAGGTAAAGGAACTGAAACACAATTTTCCTGCTAACTCTACTGTCAACTTGTTTTATTGAAATTGAAAGCTACATGTGGTTGTGAACTAGTAGCAGAATTAATATGCAAAACCAATTGAGCAATGCACCTGATGTCCCCTGTCAATGTTGGCAAGAAGTTTGACGACACCGGTTCAATGAGTTGAATAAGCAAGAGCTTCTTTATTCAAGTGTATACAGGGGAGAGTCCAGTTCGCAGACTTCTCTACCCCCTCCTTAATTCTTTAACAATATCTAGGCAAAAAACATAAAAAACAGCAAAAAAAACATATATCTGGTGATGTAGACTACCAAATATAATCATAGACCTGTTTAAGCCGGTTTGTGAATTCCACTGATTTACTAATGGTACTATTTTTACAGAGGTCAGGAAAGGGACAACTTCTCCTCCGGTGTGGAGAACTTTCGATTCTTTCGATTCTCGCAACAAGTCACTTAAAGCAAAAAGAATCATACCACACATACACATTTAACCCATTCATAGAGGACAAAGGCAAGACTAAAACAAGACAAGCAAGACAAAATGGTTGCTGCAATGGTAGCTGCAAATCATGAAAATCTTCAACTTCCACACCCCATATACTGATCTATCATGAGAAAATACTTTTTTCTTGAAGTCCACACAGTTGGTGGGTTGATTTCATATGAGCTGTGATTTGGTGATGTGTAAATGGAGACTGTATCTCCATCTTTGTTTAAAATTTCAAAGCAACTTGGTAGACGTGAGTTATAGATATTTTATACAAACTGTTGGCAGTTTTGTGGATTGATGACACCCTTAGTTCTGCTTTCTGCTGAACATGAAACTATACTTTAAAATAACAATGCTAACTTTCCAGTATCTTCCTGTTTTCAATTGCGATACATTTGCATACTGGGTACCATAATACCCAATGAAGAAGACACACCTGCCTCTTCACCCTCAAACATATAACTGTGCTTTAACACGAGATCTATCCTTTAATTTTACTGTAATGTTTTATATGAGCAGGGCTACTCCTCAACCAAACCCCCCCAAAGGAAAGAACCCTGTCCCTGCCATACCTGGGAACCTCCCATAGTAGGATACCAGGGGGTTGTGGTTTTGTGAAAGTGCTGTAATTTTAACACACAAGGAGTTTGTTTAGATGTATAAGGGTCAGGGCTAGTCATGACAAGGTCAAGAAATGACTTTATATCCTGGTGCTCAGATTTACTCAGTGTGCTGGAACTGAGGGAGCTCCAATAAAGAGGACATTGACTGCACCCAGACCCGTAGTAGGGCTGGCCCTGGTACTTATGAATCCCTGTTTACATTTGCATGCAAAAAAGCTAACATATAAGGTGACACTCAACGACATTATATGATGAAATGTATGTTGACACTCTTCCTAATTATTGAGCTTAGGTGTTTTAATCACACCCATTGCTAACAGGTGTATACAATCATGAACATATGCATACTATCTCCACAGACAAACATTGGCAATAGAATGAGTTATACTGAAGAGCTCAGTAACTAGTGCTAGACACGTCATGGAGTTAACAACTGGTGTGAAAGGCTCAGCAAAGGGTAACATATGGCAAATGTAATCGCTCCTGAGACCGATCATGCTGCATCCCAGCTGGTGTTGCTGCATGCCTCAATATCGAGGCATTCTGCAACACCAAAAAATCTGCGGGGGGCATGGTCGTAGGAACCCCTAAAAATCCTTGGGGATAGCATTTTCCCCCATCAGATACCCCCTTTTTCTCCCCATCAGATACCGCTTTCCTCATTATCCCCTACCCCACTTTCTCCCTATATCTTTTTTGCAAACACGTACAATAATATATAACTTGAAACTAAGGATGCACCGAAAAGAAAGTTCTGGACCGAAACCGAAAATTCAGGATTCACTTGGCCGGAACCGAAAATGACCCCCTCACCTTTAAAAACAAAATAAATAACCATTCTTTAAATTAAAAGCAATGTCTTATTCAGTTGATCTATACATAATAACTAATATATATATATATATATATATCTATATCTATATATATATAGATATATAGATATATAATAGAGTAGAGGTTGTAGCCATATTAGTCCAGTGGTGTCAATATCAAATAACAGATGGAATAAGTATGTTGTGATAATACCTTTTTTATTGGACTAACAGAATTTTGGAATGACAAGTTTTCAGGAGCTCTTCTCCCTTTCTCAAGTCTAAAACATTTCTGAGCAAACGACACATGAATTCAATTAGTGTGGAAGAGGGAGGGGGGGGGTGCTTACTACCCAGATCTGATAAGGGAGGGTGAGATGTTGCAAAAGTATGTGTCCCTCTCCTCCAGGCATACCCAGATTCCAGCATGTACTGGCTGACTTAGCATGATAGGAGTGTGATTGCTGTTAAACAATCACACTCCTATCATGCCCAGGTTCTAGTATGCACTGGTTGTTTGTGAATGAGTGTTTGATAGCATGGATGTGTAAGTGTGTGGGGGGTGTAGCATGGTATAGGGAGCCTGTAATCACACTCCTATCATACCCAGGTTCTAGCATGTCTTGGCTACCTAGGCATGATAGGAGTGTGATTGCTGTTAACAATAATATATATATATATATATATTGTTTATTTAATTTTCCTGTCAATTTTGGTGTGTTACTTACTTTTAATAAAAGTGTGGTTAACACACACAAAATTGCACCAAAAAAACCCAACATTTATATATATATATATATTATATATTATATATATATTATATATAAATATAACAATATTATTGCTAACAGGACAGGACACTCCTCTACCGGGGCACAGGACAGGACACCCCTCTACCGGGGCTCAGGACAGGACACCCCTCTACCGGGGCTTAGGACAGGACACCCCTCTAATGGGGCTCACGACAGGACAACAAGGGTTAAAGGGCATTTCTGGCGGCAGATTGGCATTAAGGGGGTTAAAAGGCATTTCATAGAGCACTCTGCCTACAGAAATGCCTTATGCCCCCCATTTAACACCCCCCAAAAAACTTAACGGTGTGTTGTCCTGGCAGCGTGTAGACGTCTACGTGATTCACGTAGGCAACTTCCGCTGCAGCCGGATTTTGCAGTTAGCAGTGGGGGTTGTCTGCGTCCATCACGCAGACCTTCCCCGGCTGTCAAAGAGAATTCCCCGGTGAGGGAAACTCTGATCTCTGACAAAAAAACAAAAGAAAATTGGGTATTCCTAAATGCTGGTCAAATATTTGAATCTTTTTAGCATGTTCTTTATAAGCTTTTGTAGATGAGTAAAAGAATTTTCACCATTTTTTTACACACATAAGACAAAATTTATGGTATGTTAAGAAAACCCTTCTTGCCTTAAAAGAAACAATATATAAATTGGGTACAGTAAATGAGAAAGAAGAAAATTATAGCTAAAGACAAACATGGCAAAAATGTTAAAACAGTCGTCGTGAAATGGTACATAATGTGAAAAAGTCTGGTCGCAAAGGGGTTAAGCGTGGCACTATCATAAGATGCCACAAGTTAGGGCTGTTATTTTCATAATCGATTAGTTGGCCGATTATTTTTTCGATTAATCGGATAAAAAAAATGCAAATTTTTTGTTTATTTAAAATAAAAACGTATAATTTACATCAAGATGTGTCATTAACACTGGACATAATAATAAATTATTTCTCAAACTAAGTTTTTAATACCAAAAAAGTTTTACTAGTAAATATTAATTCATGTGAACTATTTTTGCATATATTTAATAAAAATTATGAGAAAATGCCTCTTCTTTTTATTTATTATTTGCCAACCTGCCCCTCAGTTATTCAGATCTGACCCCCAGCTTGCAACTCTGCCCCATATATGCCTTATACCTCCTATATACCACAGATGCCACTGTGCCCCCCAATATGCCTTATACCTCCTATATGCCACTGTTCCCCTGATATGCCTTATAGCCCCCTGTTGTGCCTTATAACCCCATATATGCCACTGTGCCCCAATATGCCTTATAGCCCCCTATATGCCTTATACCCGATATGTCACTGATATGCCCTTTGCCCCGATATGCCTTATACCCCCTATATGCCACCATGCCCCCTGATATGCCTTATATCCCTGATATGCCACTGTGCCCCGATATGCCTTATATCCACTTTATGTCACTGTGCCCCCCTAATATAAGAAAAACTGACAGTGCTAAAATAGGTATAAAAATATATGCTTTAAAAAATATAGACAAAAAGAATAGATAATACACAATACAATATAAATATATATAAATATATGGACAATACAAACAATAAATCATATATTACAGCAATCAAACAATAAAAAACACAAATTAAAGAATGCACATAATTAATAGATCCCGAAAAAATTCTTCCTACCCCACCAGGGGTTAATATATCAACAAAAGAAACACAGGGTAAATAAGCATAAAAATAATACTCCAGGCTTATCTTACCCAGTGGTGCTTAGTTGCTCCGTTTTTCTTCTGTTGGTATATTAACCCCTGGTGGGGCAGATAGAAGTGAAGGGAAGTAGCGGAGGTTGCGCACATCGCACACTAAAATCCAAATCCCCTGCAGCACTGCAGGGGACCTGGATCCTCTCCGGCAGCCGGTTGGGGTCTGTGCGATACGCGCAAACAGCCGCGTGACGCCAGCATTCAGTAATAGAGAAGCCCCATACGAAGTGGAGGGGAGAGGTGGAAGTGGAGGGGAGAAGCGGAGGATGTCTGCGTGTTTTGCACAGACCCTCACCGGCTGGCAGAGAGCATCCAGGTCTCCTACAGTTCTGCGGGGGATCTGGATTCTAGTGTTATAATCCGATCTCTGTTTGTGGTCGGATTATAGAAGGAGGGGAGTTTTTCAGAGCACTTTCTCTGAAAAAAATAATTTTATAAATCGATTCAACTAATCGATTATGAAAATTGTTGACAACGATTTTCATAATCGATTATTATCGATTTTATCGATTCGTTGTTTCAGCCCTACCAGAAGTCCATTCGTAAAAATCTGCCCTGCTAGATCCACCCCAGTTCGCTGTAAGTGCTATTATTTTGAAATGGAAACATCTAACAACTCAACCACAAAGTGGCATACAATGCACCCTTTTTTAATTCTTTAAAAAAAGAGAATTTGTGCATCAAAATAAGAATCTCAGAAGATAACCTGCCATGGAGCAGGCTTTTTTTCTTATGCCATACCCCCCTTGCAATTTAAATGGGTACTTTCATTTTAGGGTATGTGGATAAAGGTATAGCTAGGCTAGGGTTTTACAGAGACTTCTTAATTGAGTTTATGACCTGTTTACAGCTATACATGTAGTTAGGGTATTTAGAAGAAAATGCATATTTATACAATTTCATTTATAAGCAGGTTTTCTCACTGTACCGGACATTTTACTTAATAAACCATATGTACAAATGCATTGGTGTCCTTGCAGACACTTTGCCTACCCCGCCTCCAACTGTACTATCTTATGTTTATCAACCCATAGACAGTTACAGAAGAGCAGATGTGTGACACAAGCGTCCTGTGTGTTTATCAACTCATCTCTTGGCCACTTCCTCATATTGTGGTTATGTGCAGTCAACATCATGTTAGCAAGAGAAACAGCATTATTCCACGGTTTCATGCTCAAAAATGATAAAACTGAATGCAAAAGGAAACATAGCAAAATAAACTTTAATGGTAGAGAACAAACATTTGGCCCATCTTTTCCAGCCATAAAGACTCAGATCAGCCTCTGTTTGTCCTAAAATCAGGATAGCCATATGCCATATCTCATGCATGTTTAAATCCCCTCACATAATTAACCTCAACCACGTCTGTGGTGGGGGGCATTCTACTTCTCTATCCGAAAAGTAAAACTTTCTTACATCACATCCATACCTAGGAACATCCCAGGACAGGCTACCCAGAGCTCTGCATCTTCTAAGGAAGTGGCTTTGGGAGGGGGATGCAGAGAGATACACAATGAACATGGCTAGCCATACATTAAGGTGGGGCTAGCTATAGAAGATGGCAGGGCTAGCCCCAGATACTATTAAATTGTTGGGAGTGGAAGGAGAGTTGAGTGGGGACATAGCCAAACACCTTTCTCCTGCCCCAAAGAAAGAGAACAGTGATCTGGAGAGCCTATACTATTACAAAACCTTAAAAATATATTATAGCCCTTTCTTATAATCATATGTGGGAAGCACCGGTTCTCTGGGTCAACACACGAACTCTCCGGAGAGCAGGGTCTTGACAAGCCCCACTCCCCGCCCATTTCTCCTTTAAAGGGGTGTTTCTTGCAATGTCAGCGAGAACGCCCACTGACATCAGCGGAAACGCCCCCAACATCAGCTGAAACGCCCCCCCGCCATCAGCAAGAATGCCCCTTACATCAGCAGGAACACCCCCTGCCATCAGCAGGACTGCCCACCTGACATCAGTACGCAGTCCTGGCCGTATTTTGTGTCTTAGGTACCCATGTCATCACATAGCACACAGTAGGCCACTTGTTTTTCATGGCAAATCTTGAGCAGACTTTTTTCCATTACACTTATTATTAAGAAATATATAATTATTACGTTGATGATTTATGAACACATTTTGTGAAACAGCATAATAAAGAACTGTGTAGCTGACAGCAAACATACAGGGATTTCACAGACCACAAACACTTCCTTACACAGGAAAATGCAAAACAAAGACTACTTTCTTTGCTTTCTAAAGAGGAACTGGAGGAACACAAAATTAATACAAAACTGACTGGAGTAATCTGCCAACCCTATTCTATCTTAATAGGCAAATTATGTCTTTGGCATCCCGCTCTTGCATGCCATTGCTTGCTAACATAAGAGAGATTCTCATGGCTGTCAGATCTGCGCTCCAGGTCTGCCGTAAAAATATGTCACAAGAGGACATTATAAAGTGTTGAGGCGTGCCCTTAGGAAATGTGCCTCCTTTTAGATCATAAGCCTATTTGAGCAGGCGAGGCCCATGTGTAATTTATCTCCTTGTTTGAGTAGGGCTCTCTTCACCTTTGGTTTCCGTAAGTCTAGTTGTTATGTCTTATTTACCCATTGTATGATGCTACAGACTATAATGGTGCTATAAAAATAAGAAAATAATAATAATGTAATAATGACAGTATTTACACAGAATACATTGCATGACTAAATAGTTTCATTCTCTGCTTGCAACCCGTATAGGCATATCTATCGACTAAGAACCCAGTTACAAAATTGAAGTATTGAACAATCTGTTTGTCACACTGACCTTGGGTAAAGCAGCTTAAGACACTGTGTGTACATCATCCCTTGTGTCCATCATTAAGTTAATCAAAAAAGGTAGCATTTATAAGACTAGATCAATGGATGTGTTCCTTAGCAGGTCTAAACACATGACATATTACAATGTGTCGTGGTTTATTAATTAAAGACAGTGGGCCTTGAAAACAATGCATGTTGAGCCCGAACATGTACGGGCTTTGTCATTAAGGGGTTACACAAAAATAAAGACAAAATGGAGAACCCACGTGTGATAAACTAAGCACACCCTTCCATAGGTGTTAAGATGCAAGGCAGCAGATTGATGGAAGAAGGCATAGTCTTTTTTAAAGTTTAAATTCTGATGCAGCACCTGACAAAACATATTCAGAATCACATGGTGTAGAATATGCTTCCTATGCTTCCAAAAGTCTAATCGGTGCTACCACAGATTACATTTGTTTACACTGTTTATGTTAAACTATATTAAAGAGCTCAAAAATCATCTATCTTCATCTCCCTCCATGTCATACTTTTCTGTTTTCATTGTTGCTGTCTTACAGACCAATTACCAACCTTCTAAATGTAATTTGGAAGCAATCCGGCAAGTGCAGTAAACACACACATATTGTTGCATATTGTATATATTATATATACACCGATCAGCCAAAACATTATAACCACTGACTGGTGAAGTGAATAATACTATTAGACTTGGGTCCCGGCGAACTCTTGGTGTTCGTCTTCGTGGTAAAAACAAATCTTCGTATTCCACAAATATTCGCCTGTTCCTCTGTTCAGTTTGGGCAAATACTCGTGTACATTCTTCCTGTTCGTTTTATGCTGTTTTTTTAGAAGGGGTTAATACAGGGTTAATGAGGTATGCACTACGCAGCAGCTTTGGCATCAGGATTTTAAAGGTCAGTACAAGCAACTCAATTGGTCGCCGGCAGGGGCCTCCTCTGCCATCAACCGACCTTTAACTCCTGGCGGCAAAACTCTGCCTGGTTAGACCATTGGCCTCCCTGCTCCAGGAGTTAAAGGTCCATACGAACGACCAATAGAGTCGCTCGTATCGACCTTTAACTCCTGGCGGTGAAACTCTACCTCAGGAGACACCTGCTCCAGGAGTTTAAGGTCCGTACAAGTGGCCACTGGAACGGAACGGGAGACCAATGGTTTCCCCAGGCGGAGTTTCACCATGAGGAGTTAAAGGTCCATAACAGCGACTCTATTGTTCGCCGGCAGGGGCAATCTCTAGCATCAACCAATTGGTTGAAAAAAGCATACCTTTTGTTTAGGAACAGCAGGAGGGCCCGTTGGACTCTTTGACCCTAAATATCTTGAATGCCCCTGGCCCCACCAAAGCACTCTTTTGCACAAATATACAACATGTAGTGGGGCTCAGATGAGGGGTGGTTTGGAGAGCCCCCTTGCGAATCCTGGTTTTGAAGCACCTTTTATTGACCGGGGTTTAGCATCTCGGTTGGATTGCAGACTGTCCCGGATAACCCTCAAACTGCTCCCCGCTTGGGGGCTAGGGACCCCGCTCTATCCATCAATATCTCGGGATCTCCGTTGCTCCCTTTGGGATCACCCTGAAAACAACGATTTAGGGTTATACGGGCATTGCTGTTTTTGGTGGCCTGATTGTGACGCTGGGCTGTCTGGGCAGGGTATTGTTTGTGGTGATGTTATTATCTCCTTATCTGATAGAGCTTGTATATAAGGCTGTGTGTTTTCACAATACAGTATTTTTTGTTTTTACCTCAATGTTGTTTCTGTCTGATGCTTGGGGTGGGCTGCTATAATCACTTACTGTACTTGTCAGGACTGTATCAGCGCTGCATCAGCTAGATTTCGGTCAGCTACAGCACCATTCCATTCCACAAAAGTCCTGCTTCATCTCTTTAGCGCTGTATCTGTCTAGCACTAAGAGGGTGAAACGCAGAAGTCCTGGGAAAGAAGCAACGATCAGGTGGGCTGTTACAGGGTCACCGTACCCAAGGCTGAGTACCCCTGTTTGAGGGCTGAGGAATCACCAGTCAGTCCCTCATACAGATAGCACTCAGCTATCCACGTATCAGTCAGACCACCATTCGTAGTGAAACAAGAAGAATTTTATTTACACACAGAATTTATATACAATCTCACTGTGCACCGAACCCAATCCCATCAGCCACATCCCATCACAAATCCCATCAGTATACAGGGGATGTATCAGGTGAGAGGATAAAGGGATGCAATGGGTTTCCCCCACCTGTGTTATTCCCCCCTGTAGTGCAGGTGCCCTCTGGGCAGACAGGGCTGTGCTGGCTGATTAAGAGCCCCAGACAGATTACAGGATTGTTCCTTTGAAGGCTGGGGCTGCAGCCATATTCAGTCTCTGGGGCTGATTACACAATAAACACAATATAAAATATTACCAGGTCACGGTATACGGAACTGGACACAAAAGTGCTGCATGACCCGGCTAAGCTTCATATGAACATATGAGCCAGCTAGCCTGGCGCTGTCACACGGGCATACCCAGTTGGGGTACAGGACCCCAATGGTTAATTACTGAATGACATATTTTAAAGGAATTCAAGTATACAATTAGAATGTGTTGTAAAAGAGAAGACACGGTACATGGCTTAGCTTCTCTGCATAGAAAATAAGCTACACAGGATGTGGTTTTCAGTTACAGGATTGAGCATCCTTAAATTAAAGATTGGGCTTTTTTTGTTGTTGCTGTGAATATTTACCAGATGGTTCGGTGAAATAAAACAGAAGTTTCCCACATGGTCATTATTAAAGGTGATCTCGCTTAGAATCTATATCTCTGCCCATCATGCAGTGTTATCTTCTCTATGCTGTGGTTCTTATTTTTCTAAATTTCAGTTGTCTTGACACCTTATGCTATTGTGAAACTTTTCTTATACCCATGCCATGGGAACTCTCTAGGTTTGACCTGGAAAACTCTGTGAGAAGCACTGGTTCTCTGGGGGAACAGTAGAATAATCCCATCCACCCATATTAAAGGAGGTGTTTCCCCACAACGTCAGTGGGACCGCCCCCAACGTCAACAGGACTCACAACGTCGGCAGGGTCCACCCACTGACTTAGTGTCATAAGTGGGCAGATCTGTCCTGCAATGGTAGGCATGGTAGGTAGCCAGAGCCCAGAAGTTCTTATAACTGCTATATGCGTATAATGTTTTACTCAGTTAAAAAGGATTGATCTACTCAAAGGCAGACTCTGGAAGCATTAATTAATTAGTCCTAAGGAGCAAAAGGATCGCCCTAAATGTTGATCGTAAGCTTTTCATAAAAATACTTGCCATGTTAATCCAGAGGATCCTTCTGCTTTTAATTCACCAGGGCCAGGTAGTGCTTGTCCCATATAGGTGTTATGCTCAGTGTGTCAAAGGTGAACCATTGAGTAGAGATTAACATACACCAGAAGACAAAACAAAGCTAAACAAAGACTACTCTTGTTGCTATGACATTCTAAAGAGGAACTGGAGGAACACAAAATTAATACAAAACGGACTGGAATAGTCTGCTGACCCTGGTATTTCTAGCTTAATAAGAAAGCTATGTATTTGGCATCCTGCTCTTGCATGTCATTGCTTGCTAACATAACAGAGATCCTCATGGCTGCTTGCTCTGTACTCGAGGTCTGCCCTAAACATGTCACAAGAGGAAATTATTATTAAGTAATGAGGCGGGGGACATACACAATATTAAGCAAGTGGTCATAATTTTATGGCTAATAAGTGTAGTGCCAACAATTTACGCAGCACTTCTTACAAGACTAGAATTGACAGACTAAGACAAACTGGAGAGAGCCCTGCTTGGAAGGTTACAATCTTGAGGGAATGGGGTGAGGACAGACATAAGGAACAGAGAAAGGTGAGAGGTAGTGTGGGGTTGTGTCAGTGACAGGGAAGCTCTAGCAGCTAAAATGTAATGCTTTTCTGAAGAAGTGGGTTTTGAGATGTTTCTTGAAGGTTGGGAGGGAGGGTGAAAGCTGAAGGTTTTGTGGAAGTAGGTTCCAGACAGGGCCGGCCTTAGGGGTGTGCGCCTGCCCGGGACTTAAATTAAAACATCGTTGTTGTTTTTTTGTTTGTTTTTAAACTTTAACATCCTTCATGTTAAATAAAGTTAAAACAAAAAAAAACGATGTGAGGAATGTGAGATGGTGAGAAATGGGCAGATGCAAGCAGGAAGATCTGGTGAGGGACTGAATGTGAGGGATGAATGAAAGGTTTCAGTCAACGATGACCCCAAGGCATTGGGCCATGTTGCTAATGGTGATAGGGACTTCAGTTAGTGGAGTGGAGAGGGAAGATAATGAGTTCAGTTTTAGAAAGATTTCAGGTAGCATTGTGACATCCATGAAGAAATAGCAGACAAGCAGTTGGTAATATGGGATATGAGAGACTGAGAGAGATCAGAAGAAGACAGGTAGATTTGGGTATCATCTCCATATAGATGATACTGAAGGCCAAATTAGTTGATTAGTTTGCCAAGAGATGAAATATAAACAGAGAGCAGCAGAGGGCCAAGGACTGATCATTGGGGGACGCTATGAAGGGATTCAGGAGAGAACTGTATTGTGAATGCTTGCAGCAAGTGATTCAATAAGAAAGTATCAAAAGAGGAAGATTAAATAGGTGGGTAAGTGACGGACCAAGGGATGGACATAGAGAATTTGCAAGATGGGGGGGGGTCAAGGGGACAGGTTGTTGGGTGAGAGGAAGAAAGCAGAGGGAAAAGGCAGTTAGTGTGGGATGAGTAAAGAGCATGTTGGTGGGTGTTGTAGGAGGGGGTTGCTTAAATTATAAGACCCTATTTTTGGCATAATGGTTAATTACTGAATGACATATTTTAAAAGAATTTAAGTATACAATTAGAATATGTTATAAAATAGAAGGAATGTACCACACAATACAATACATCCTATTAACAGTGAGTTTACCGTATTTCTAGTGTGACATTTTGTTTGTTAGCAACCTCTGAAGAAGATATTGTACAGGGCTTAGCTTCTCTGCATACAAAATGAGCTCTATAAGATGTGGTTTTCTGTTACAGGATGGAATGACATAAAATTAAGGGTTGGGCTTTTTTGTGAATATTTACTGGATGTTTCCGTGAAATAAAGCAGAAGTTCCCCTCATGGTCTTTATTAAGGGTGATCTCACTAAGAAGAATCTATATTTTCGTGTGCCTGCAAAAGGATATCTCTGCTCATCATGCAACGTTACCTTCTTTATGCTGTGGTTCTTATTTTCTACATTTCAGTGGTCTTAACAAATGATCATCCGATTTTGGAACATAATGTAAGTTTATTACTTTCAAAAGTACATTAGAGGTCTTTCATTGTCCACAACATTGTTTTCAACAGATCACTCGATCTGTACCTTATGCTACCTTTACATTGCCAACTCACTGGTATGTGTGTGGCTGTAGGTATATACATAAAAATTCCATAGAAAATAGGATTTTTTTTTTTGGGGGGGGGGTTTTTCCAAGAAATCCCAAAAATAACTTTTCAGTATTACCTGTATTTAAGTAAGTATTTTGCTTGGTAGTCATGCCTGTTGCAATTGTGAATAGGTGTTTATAGCAAGGATATAGGTTTACTTATTGGTATTAATGATATTATGAATAGCTCTTGCTAGTATAAAAAAGAAAGAAGTTAACGTGAAGTGTTATTCTATAATTTAAACATATGTTGTGTATAGTATATATATTACTGGGTAATCTGATATCAATGCAAAGTTTACTAGTTTTTGTTTTAATTGTTAAGATGTACATAGCTGTCCTACAGTATCCTCTGTAACCATCACAGGGCTGGAATTTTCTTGGGTCAATGGGGCAGATGCTCAAGGTGCCAAAAAGGGAGCTGCCTGACAGCAATGCCCTTGCTACTCAATCTGCTTTCAGCACTGCATGTGATTACGCAGGGTACCGTAGGCAGGGTAACCTAGGCGCCAAGACATCAACTTACAGCTCTGCAGCATCGGTTACTAGAGTGTCAGAATTGTATAAATTGACTTTACAAATCATAAATTAGTTTGATGAGTATTAATTGTAAAGTCCGCAGTATGTACTGCCCTCATGGAATTGTTATGGATACATCTGTACTAGAATCCAGTGAAAAAAACTATTATATTTATTTTGTATAAAGCATAGTGTTACACAATAAAAGTGACTGAGAAAATAATAAGATAAAGTAAGCAAGGTACGGTGCCACCATGCCCACTGCTGGTACATTCTTTTGTAAATGAAATGCCAAAACTAGACTTTTTGTAAGAGTGACGTAACTATCTGACTTGGTATTACATGGATACTGATAATTTGTGTCTTCATTCTTTTCCAGGAAAACAAAGATAATTTTACAGGTTCACATAACAACGGTGAGGCTCCTGGATCCCAAGCCTCACTGCTGGCATTCTTGACTTTTTGCATCTTCTACTACATGCTGAGCAATTAATTATTTGGCAAGAAAAGAGAAAAGCATGACCTTTGCTTATCCTGAGGGCGGAGAATGAAGGGAAGATGACAGGCATAAGAGCCTATTGCCGATAATTTACAGGGATGGTCATTATTTCAATGCTGGATAAAAACATAAATAGTTCAACCCTAATATAATTTTTAATTGCTAATGCTCATAAGCATATTTTCTAAATAAATATTTTTACCACCAAGTTGCTTTCTTTTTTTGAAAATGCATTATTTATTAACACATTGGCTCAAGATCATCTTTTTTTCCAAGAGTTATAAACTGCCATGGCAGTGTAAATGTAGTGAGGCACCCAGAATACAGCACCAATCAGCAAAATTAAGTTGTGCTAAATAAAAGATGTCCATTGCAATATCTTCACTTCAGAGAAGTGTTCTGCCATTTATAAGGTATCCCAAAAATAGCATAATATATATACGAAACCAGTAGCTTGTGACTGAGAAAAAACTGCCGATCAGAAAGCGCTGTATAATATATATATATATATATTATAAACATCACTGTATCTGAGCATTAAACGTCATGATGCCCATTAATACTGTATGGAAGATATTTGGTTCCTCATATTGTTAGACAGAGGTTTCACATTTTGTAGGCTTGGGATGGGATACTTTGAAGAGAATAGGAAAGAACTTCCAGTTGCCACTGAACCTACTCCTTTTCACTGAGTAATGGTTCATCTATAGAGTCTGAATTTAATAAACAGGCCAGATCCTGAGTTAATGTGGGAAGAACAGAGCCTACTGTGTACAACTGCTGTATCACCTGGACCCATCAGCCATGGAAGACTGATCCATGAGAAATACATGTGGGTCCCTACATAGTTTGGGTGCTCACATCAGTACACCTCCAAGTCCCATCGCTGAGTAGGTCTGTTCTCTTCAACCTCCCAGACCACAACATGGTCTGAGTCATAACTTTGACCCCCTGTGACAAAAGAAAGAGACAACATTAATAATGCTATAGTAACATGAGTGTTAGTTTATACAAAATAATACTTTTACATCAGCATGAGGTCATAAAGTGTCTAGACCAGTGAAATTGCAGTCCCTCTGTCACTTAACAGGGAGCCAATTGCTCTATTGGGCAATTAGGCTCCTTGTATCACCACTGCTCAGTGTACCAGTTAAAAAGTAGACCACTTATCTCCACAACCGGCCTACTAACACTATGGATGGCAGGTCCAAGCAGGCACAGCCTCCATAGGATGCTTTAAAAGGCACTTTACCTTAAGATATGGAACGCCATTATATTACAACATATCACAGTGCTCAGAAGTACCTGGCAGGGACCGCTGGTAGCGCTTCCGAACCTAGAGCCGAAGATAAATATGCTGCTGCCTCAAGTAGCATCATTTCTTAAATTACAGTATCTCACAAAAGTGAGTATACCCCTCACATTTTTGTAAATATTTTATATATATATTTTCATGTGACAACAGTGAAGAAATTACACTCTACAATGTAAAGTAGTCAGTGTACAGCCTGTATAACTGTGAATTAGCTGTTGCCTTAAAATTAACTCAACACACAGCCATTAATGTCTAAACCTTGGCAACAAAAGTGAGT
>VKOC01020869.1:0-55001 GCA_009364415.1 Spea multiplicata | reverse complement strand
ATGGCAAGAGCGGCGTTGATCTGTTAATAGTCTGGCTGCTGCGTTCTGAGCCAACTGCAGTTTGTGAAGATCTTTTTCTGGGAGGCCTACATACAGAGCATTGCAATAATCCAGACAAGATGTCACAAATGCATGGATTAGGGTGGCAGTATCCTCTGTGGGATTAGTTGCTTTATCCTGGCTATATTCCTCAGGCAGATTTTGTTGCAGCAGAGATTTGACATTTAAGTGACAAACCACTGTCAAGGAGTACCCCGAGATTTCACACTTCACTTGACCTGAGTAGCTCTGAATCCCCAAATTCTATGCCAGTTGTGTTAGTATTTCCTAGGATCGGTGCAGCTATCCTTTGTCCTCTGATCAACAGGACTTCTGTTTTATCAGGATTTACCTTTAACCAGCTAGCTTGCATCCATTCTAAGAGATCTGCTAAGCACCTGTTGAAAAGAGATGTTGGATCCTTAGTTCCTGGTGCAAAGGAAAAGTAAAGCTGCGTGTCATCTGCATAGCAGTGGTATCTCAATCCATGTTGTCTGATGATGTCCCCCAGTGGCAGCATGTACATGGCAAATAGACTGGGAGATAGAATGGATCCTTGTGGTACTCCACAAGCTACTGATTTTAAAACTACAGAGGGAATTACAAATATATGTTCTGTGTGTGAGGAGTATATGTTACGGTCTAAGGGAGTAAACAGCAGACCTGGCATTGAGATGTGTAAACAACCTGAAAAACAAACCAACATAGAAGTACAAGACTAGCTCAACATACAGCTTTTCACAATGTGAGATTTGTGTTCACTTGTGATAATACAGTGGGAAAGACTACTTTCTTCCATGAGAGCAGTCTAGACCAAAAACTCACGGCACATTCTCTGTGTATGAGGGAAACAACAACCCTATGTATACCATATGTCATTGCAAGACAGTTGGTTTCCCTGTACACATAACAAACATGGCTGAACGACCCTTTCATTCAAGTACGTGTTTTAACAGGCTTGGATGTATGTGTAGATTTTATTATTTTTTTTTATTTTTTTTAATCCGATGATGGTTTTTATAGTACAGTTCAGTAATAACTGCTTTGCTGCTTCTCTCAATACAGATTGCAATCTTTAAAAAGGCTAAATAAAGAATTAAAATACCTGAGTGCATCTTCATCCATAACATAGAAAGACACGCAATGAAAGTTGGGTGGCAGGTGCACTTTATATTCTTCTCCCCAAAATGGTGACAGTGTTTTCCATACAGTCGCAGTCCTAGAAAATGGTAAAATAGCTCAGTAATAGCAGCAGATATGCATTGCAGGATGGCAACATTTCACTATTATGACATCAATTAAATGCTCTAAGAGTACCGTACACTCATGTACACTCAATCTACCTATAAGAATTAAAAACAAACAAGCAAAAAAACACACCGCTATAAAAGGTGACCTCTGAAGGACAGATGATGCCGCAAGGATGACAGATAATGTAGGAAAGCTGACACAGCATGAAGCAGGGAGGAGAGATGAGGGAGAAGCAGCACAGACTATGGAGCAGGGATGAAGGATGGAGAAATTAGGACAGGGGAGTGTGGATGAAGCAGGAAAGATGGAGTTTGAACATAGGTTTTGCCAAAGGGGGGCAACTGCCCTCCCCAGGTTATTCCTTGCCCCGGCACTCCTGGGGGCCCATAGCAGCTGCCCCTTGAGACCGCAACCACCACAGTCGTGGGAGTTTCAAATATGGTGGGCCCCCCAGTGGAAGCAGGAAGCCAGCAGAGTCAGGTTACAGCACGTTATGTGACGCTGCTGCATATTTGCTTCCCGTGGGCGGTAAAAGAGAAGTTGCTTGTACAATCTACAGGTGAAGTATGGGGATGCGGAAGGGAGTATGTGTGATTGAGTAAATGAATGAGTATGTGTGAATGAGTGTGTGAATTAATGAGTATCTATGAATGAGTGACTGAATATGTGTGAATGAGTATGTATTTATTTATGTGTGGATGTGTAAGTAAGGGGGCAAATATGGCACAGGCAGGTTGTTTGGGGCAAAGATGGCACAGGCAGGCTGTTTAGGAACAAAGATGGCACAGACAGGCTGTTTCAGGGGAAAAGATGGCACAGGGCAGCTGTGTCGGGACAAAGATGGCTCAGATAGGCAGTTTGGGAGCAAAGATGCACAGGCAGGCTGTTTGGGACAAATATGGCACAGGGAGGCCTTATGGGATAAAGATGGTACAAAACGGCTGTTTGGGGCTAAAGATGGCAAAGGCAGGCTGTCTGGGGCTAAAGATGGCAAAAGCAGGCTATTTGGTGAAAAGATGAGACAGGCAGGTTGTTTTAAGACAAACATGGCGCAGATAAGCTATTTGGGGCCAAAGATGGCACAGGTGGGCTGTTTGGGGTAAATATGGCACAGATGGGCTGTATAGGAGCAAAAGATGGTATAAGCAGGCTGTTTGGGGACTTAGATGGCACAGTGAGGCTGTTTGGGGAAAGGATGGAACATGACAGCTATTTGGGGGTGAAGAGAGCACAGACATACTGTTTGAGGAAAAATATGGCAAGTTCTATGCGTCCAACTGGGTGCTGGGCAGGTCCTGTGGATGCAATCTGGGTTCCGGGGTAAGTCCTATGTGTGCAATCTGCGTCCTGAAGCTAGCCTTTGGGGTGTGTGACCTGTGATCTATGTCTGCAATTTAGGGTTTTTGTGGATTATTTATTTGATCTATAACTTCACTGCTGAGTTTACATGTGAGTTTTAGTTGCCCTTTACCTGCAATGTTATGTTTCCTTTATTATTTAGTTAATCCATACCTGCAAATACAGGGTTTTTATTTCTAATTCAGTTGATTATATACCTGTAAAGCTGTGTTTCCAGAAAAAAGGTGTGGCACAGTGAAGGAGGAGACAAAGTGCCGCTAGGTGTGATAACGGGGGAGGGGCACAACGGGGGCTGCCCACACAGGTCTGGACCACTTGCCAGACCTGCATTTCCTATGCAATCAGTATAATATTGTGCTGCTCCCCTGCCCTGTGCGTGTTCAGGGAGGACATTTCATGCGGGATCATATTAGGGTCAGAAGAAGTGAAGATCGCACTGACTCTGATAGTCTTCTTGTCAATGAGGCAAATACTTTTGGTGTTTTTTCAGAAAACAAAGGACACCATCACTGCCGTTCTGTCAAACTGAGAGGTGCTGGCTGGGGAGATTTTGATCTCCTCTCCCTCACAACAAGTAGGCAGTGTGAGAGCATGTTACTCTGTCATCGCACTCACGCGAAAGTCAGCAAGGTGGGGGGTCACGTTACGTTATGTGACTTCCCTGACGCGATGGTAGTATAGCAACGCAAAACCTCTCAGATCCAGACTGAGAGCAGCGCAGGTAGGAGGCATTGGCGTATCAGGAGAAACTTATTATTGCCCCCCCCCCCGGTTCTACTGTGGTATCTTATGTGCCCCCCCTATATGTTGTCCCTAGAGTTGCCACTGAGTTTGAGGAGGAGAAGGAAGGAGATTGCAGGATGGAGGATGGATGAAAGAGTTTTGGAGTTTGGTAGGATGGAGATTGTTTGGTAGGATGAACATTTGTTCAGATTACCCTTCTACACTGTCTATTGGAGCCTGTCTTCATAGTATAGTTAACCTCACATTTATATAAAATAGCTATTGTTCTGAGAACCAAACTGTAAAGCAGAGTAGGATGATTGACAAACCACTCATATGATCTACAGCATATCATTATTAAAGTAAATATTATTGCAGTAAATGTGACTGGGCTTACATTTTGGTCTAATCAGTGGCCGTTTATTGTTAGTATAGTACCTCAATACAAAGCGTAGCATCAGCATCTACACCTCACACACATTGAACATATTTTTCCTCTTTCTAGGTTGTGAGATCTGGTATTGTAACATCTCTCTATATATAACTCTCTTGATATTCTCCAAACAGCAGTCATATAAACTTTCTCTGCATCGTTAATCCCCAGAGCTGCAGTGAAAGTGTTTGGAGCAATATCAAATTATACTGAAAGCCAAATAGTTGGCCTTGGATGGCAGCCATTTATATCATCTAAAACATTCAGCAAATATAACAAGAAACAAGTCACACAAGAAACACAATTTTCTAAAGAAACTTGCAGCTAAAAGGAACGGCAAACATTGCACTACAAATTTAGATAAAAAAATCAATGTCATACCTGATAATAGTCTCATCATCTATCTTCACAATACAGTATGGATCACTACTGCCTGTACTGAAAAAAAGATAAAACATAATATTAAAAGATGTGAGTCAAATGCTTACCCATAACAGACTATACAAAACAAAAGAAAGCAGAAATTACTTTGCTATGCAATGGAGTCATCCTGAAAGCTATTCTAATTCAGGCTGTATACCTTTTTCATGGTATATGGTATATTAATGAAGAGCACACATAGAGTGGATGACTTTTAAATTAACATACCATAGAATTACTTTGGTAGGCATCGGGTCATAAAAAAACTAAATTACCAAATTTGCTGGTTGCCAGTTCAACAACTTTCTGGGGTAGGCACCAACATTGCACATGGTGGACATTTACTGGGGTATGTGGTGGACAATTTAACAATGTTCTGTTCCACGGATTCTGGTTTCCTTGTACAGACACATCGCCTATCCCTGCTGACTTTTTTCTATACACTATAAATCTTTTTTTTTAGGGGATGTGGTCAGAGGCATGGCTTTACAATACGTTCAATGTGTCTTTGATACAGAAGAGTTATTTAGCTGCACAGTTGCATTTTTGCTGATTACATATAAATGATTGTGACATTTAGAGATGTGGAGGGCTGCGATACACAGTATACTCAGCAAACATCCTAGAAAGAGGAACAGATGCATATGAGTGCTAAACAGGTGTGTGAGGTATGCTACACACATTTATCTTCATCACAACATAAATGGCAAATGGTTATAGAATAAAGCCCACAATACAAAACAGAAATAAGGTTCTGTTCTTTCAATGGATTTTTGGCCAATTCAAGCTATTCTTATTTTATTTCTAGGCCAGTCTAGCCACAGCAATAAGAGAAGCATAAAATTTTATTTGCTCGATTATAAGATTAGGTTTTTTCAGAGCAAATGCTCTGAAAAATAACCATTGTCTTATATTTGAGGTTGTCTTCTAATCAGACCTCAAATAGAGATCTGATTATAAGACTAAGATCTAGATCCCCACAGGTATAGGGCATATCTGGGTTGCCAAATAAAAAGAAATTAAAACAAAAAAAACATTTTTCTCAATCATAGTTTTTATTATATAAGAAAAAATAGTTTACATGTGAATTAATAATTACTAGTAAAAGGTTTTTCTTCTAGGGTAGTCTTATATTCAAGCTTTTTCTTTTTTTCCTAAATTTAATATTCAAATTTTTTTTGGAGGGGGGTTGTCTATAACCAGGGTCATCTTATTATCAAGCAAATGCGGTATATAAAAACAATTTCTAGATAATAACATTTACAAAATGTGACAATATTCTTGTCATAAGAGTTACTACTCCACCTAATGTTCGCTAATTGAAAATCTGACCTCTATTACTAAATGAACGGGCTGCTACTACTACAAAATAAATCAGTGCAGGTTAATGTGACATCACAGTAGTTTGGGTCTAAACAACTTGGCCCTCAAGACAATGTCAGATTACTCTACCTACAATTTTGGCAAAAAAATGCATACCTTATGCTGAGGGAGAGACTATGATGCTTAAATTTTAATACCAAAAGGACTAATGATACACTCTAATAAAGCAGTCAGCACAGCCAGGAATAAGAGTATGTGTTAGCCCCACGAATATTACTATAGCCTACAGTGAGGAACTCTTTAGTGCTGACAGAGAAAAATACAGGTTATCTTTAATATTTGATGTAGGAAAGGCTACAGTGATTTTTAAATATACCTAAAACATTTGCATATGTGCAATTTATTGGATTCATAATGTCGACCCCTGTCCTCCGTCAAAATTATTTTACATGGCAAGTGGTTTCCATAAAATGCGACACTCCCATTTTGAGATAATATAGTTATTACGTCTTTTTCAGTGCTTTGCATATATAACGGTAAGAAAAATAATGGTGCGTGAAGCCATATCTGCAACAGTCTGCTCTCGCTGAAAACACTCCCCATGTTAGAAAATAAGCCAAGGTTACTATTACTCATGTCTGTCACACAGGGTCAGTGTTAGTAATTTAGTGGCCTGCTGTCAAAATTGCTGCATTCAGAGTCCAGAATCATACAGGTTTCTGCCATGACCAGAACAGAGTCCTTCCTGATACTGCCATACACATATATAGATCTGCTTATCTACATGTCTACAAGTGGTGGTAAAGCTACAGTGAGAACGTATGTATCTAATTTAAAACTGGGACAGGAAACCTGCGGGATACATTTATGTACAGGAAGCCACCTCCTTATTTAGAGGAGATATGAATGCTAATATAAAGTTGCTGTAATAATTGTAATATTGTATGATTTTACCGTGGCTTCCTGGTAGCCATCCTTAGCTTCTACAGAGACAATAAGAGCTGTACTCCACTGACATACATCCCTCCCAAGAATCCCGCAATTTTGGCACTCTATCCTGCTGTCCCACCAAGCTCTATCTCTGTCCCACTTTTGAGTTCAGTGGGACAGGGAGATTCGGGACTGCAATCCTGTGGTCCTGATTTAAATCTCCGATGTCTGGGATAGAGGAGAATGCATTTTAGCATTGCGCATAATTGCGCACATGCACACTAGCGCAGCCAGTTTGAGTGACACTCTACTTCTCAATATAAACCCCCCAGCATCCCTATTCGCCTGGGGTGGAAGTATGGAGGTATTGACATACAAAACATGATGTACAATGTACAAAGGCAGCTACACCATGACACAAATAGTCCCTAGTATATCACACAACACAGTAGTGAACATGTTATGCATGCCCTTTCTAGTGTATTCATTTACAATCCCATTTGTTCTTAATAGATGTTTCTTTCTGGCATCACATGAGGGCACAGTTCTCATTATGTGGTGCTCACCAGTCATCTAGAATTCAAGACGTTATAACTAGTTTTGTAAAATCAGAGTTTCTATCCATGGGGCCCAGAAGACTTAAATGCAATAGTAAAATAGCAGCATCCAGGATCTGGAAACCAAAACCACCAATGGGCACCAAAATGGCCAAAACTATTCTTAAGACACTAGCTGAAAGGGAGATCTGTTCTTCATTGAGCAAAGGCATAATTGTGACAATTATTTCTTGAGATTATGTTGGCAACACTGCAAGCTCTTCACTATAGCATCTATCGCAGCTACTTGTGATAATTTAGAAACAAAGCTTGAAATGGATTTTCTTGGCTTGCACCACGTTTCATTTTGCTTTCGTTTTTACAGCCAATGTTATCAGCAACACCAGATGGTCCATGCGGATTATCATATTCTAAATTATTGTCAATGAAGCATATGCTATACAATTCCATCCAGGGAGTGATGCTGAAAATGTTAAAAGAGGTAAAAGGAAACAATCCTAACGAAGCATTCCAAAAAATGAATGATAAATATATTGTTAATGGAGGTGCAACAAACAAACCACAATGCCATTCCATATATTTACCATTATAACATACGTAGTGTGTCCCGCAATCCTAATACAGGAATATGTCAGCAAAATAGCACCACAGGGGAAAGTTAGTCTACTTTTTAACAGACTGAAAACATGAAGCAGGTTAAGTGCTGTTGGAATTTACTGATAGTGAGATTACTATTTTGTATAATAATAATAATAAAAATAATAATAATGGAAAAAAGAGCCAAACAAAAAAATAGGGTACTATGTAAGTGACCAATAAAAAAGCAGATATTGCTGAACATAAATCGGTTGACCTTTCCGTAGTATTACCTATCTTTTTTCAATTTCAGCCTGTTTAAATATTGGCACTGATAAATATTGGGTTATATGCATAAACATGGTTTAATAAGAAGGTCCCATTTCTCCTAAATTAAAACCAATGTATAATTTGTGCGGGCAGACCCATAGTTGAACGAAAAATTGGCAAAAAGTTATTTTAGGGTACGAAAACCCTAGGTCATAATACTGACCAACAAGTTATGATTTACGAAACCCATAAATCAAGTTGGAGCTAAAGAAAGATCTAGAAGATCTAGAAACACACCTACCATTAAAAAGAACGGACATTATAGATTTTATAAACCATTCAAAAATTAAGAAGCTTGAACTATGTGGTATTTAAGGGCTTAAAATAAAGAACACAGTTGAAAATGCTAAGATATGAGGGGATATACTTGGATGGCCCTCTGATAATTTATAGTAGCAGCTTTTGTCCTTGGAAAATGTGCAAGGTGATACATAACTCATGAAGCAGTATATGACTCTGATTCCTTTGACATGTTCTTTGCTGTTGTTTAAATATTTTATATGATAGATATTACAGCAGACTTGGGAAAGTGAATCCAAGGAGAAGAGAGGTGAATTTATTAAATAAAAGAACAGAGAGGAAGACATCGTAGCTGTTGAATGCTTATTTTATAATAAAAAATAAAAATTTTATAATAAAAAAAAATGGAATCCAAGATAAGATTCCTGAAACTGATTGGCTTTTCTATGGAGCCAGGTGCCGAATGTAACATTTTAGAAATGCTATGTTAGTGGCATTCAGCATAATGCCTTACAAAGATTGCAGGAGATCGGATGTAAATCCTTTGCCATCACTGATTACCTTGTTGTTCCATAAAGGGCATGGTGCATAAGCTTTAACAATGGTGTGAATGCTAAGTAAATGATGAATCTGGCAGGACTTCATGACTCAGGTTGTTTGAATCAAATTTCACACACACCAAAGAAATAATGGATTTTTCAGGCAAATAATCGGAACAAAGACGTAGAAGCAAAATGGCAGGAAACATCCCAGGACCTATTATAGACATTTCAGGTGTAGGTGCTTCTCTATTCATTGGAGTCCACATTGTATTGTCCCTCTTTCAATATGCAGACTACTAGCAGTGACCTCACAGAGAACTGTGGCGTTTTCCGCTGATTGGAAGAATCAGAATGTATGTATAAGTGTATGTGACCATGAATGTGTATGTGTAGGCATTTGTTTTTTTTAGCATGAATGTGTAAGTGTTTTGGGGGTGGCACAGGCAGACTGGGGCAAAGTTGGCAGAGGCAGGCTGTTTGGGGGGCTGACAAGCTGTTTCACAAAGATAAAACAGGCAGGATGTTTGGGGGCAAATACAAGCTGTTTGGGGGCAAAGATAGCACACCAGGTTGTTTGGCGATAATATGGCATAGGCAGGCTGCTTGGTTGCAAAGATTGCACTCACAAGCTGTTTGGGGTCACAGACAAGCTTTTTTGGGTGCAAAGATGGCCCAGGCAAGCTGATGTCGGGCAAAGATGGAAGAGGTAAGCTGTTTGGGGCAAAGATAACGCAGACAGACTGCTTGGGGGTAAATATGGCACAGACAATTTGTTTGGGGGTTAAAATGGCACAGACAAGCTGTTTTGGGGGCACAGGTGGCACTCACAACTGTTTGCGGACAAAGATGGTACAGCAGGATAAGTTGCATGTGAAGTGAGGAGGCAGGGCCCTGGGCAATTTTCACACAGGGGCGTATCTACAAACTACATGCAATTACACATACAAACACATTAGCAGCCACTCTGTGTACACCCTCTCCTCCTTTCCTCCAATCGAGGGAGAGAGTGTGCCCCGAAGCTTATTGATTGCCGAGTAAGGTATTTAGCATAAGACAAATGTCTTCTTCATTTTATTGCACATGTTCTGCTATTTTATACACAACATTGAAACTTCAATGTCTGTAGAAAACTGTGATAAAAACATACCCGTCAATTATTCTGAGCTCTTGGGAAAGAGGAGCATCAGGTCGCAAAAGAAGGGCAGAAGGATTTGAGTCCCAAAAATAAACACTAGTGAGATATTCAATGTTTATAATGGTCACGGAGAATAGAAAACAAGCTAAAATGCTAGCTTGCCAGCTTTTGCCAAAGATCATAGCTTCCCCAAGGCAAAATAGTCTATATTCATTAAACCAAATACACCCAAAATATAGATGTAGATAGTCTTAATATTTGAATTTAGTAATTCTTTAAAGATGACAGTTGCTAGAATGTATTAACCTTTAAATAATTGTGTTGGTTTTAGAAATGGCATTTATAGTAAATTTTTACTTCTCACATCATTAGCATGCAGGATGATGGAATTGACTTTATTCACTCCTTCCCCATCCAATATCTTTAAAAGTGGATTTTGCTTGCTCGTCACTCGAGTATATTAGACACCCGCTGTGCTCTAAATATGCACAGCCATTTTCTGCAGAGGCAGGAGGGAACCATTTCACAAATGACGACTTGTGGATTCCAAAAATGAAACCAACAGTTACGTGATTCCTTTCCTTACGGTTTTTGGGGTTTTTTTTTAGAAATGGTAACATTCACAGTAACTAAACAGGTGCAGAATTTTATATTTTGCTAGTCTTCATCTGAACAAAATGCCCTTTTGTCCATCTGGCAAAAATAACCATACCGCTGATATATTTTACAGTTTATTATTATACTAATAATCTTTCGGAGAATACCTTTACCATGATACTGCAGTGGTTTGCAGGCTGATGTCCAAATCATATTTACACCTTGATTTGCCAAATGACAGCAGGTATGATGACAACTCACCTCTTATCCAAAAGGCTTAGTAGGTAGGGCCCAGGCACGAGAGCGTATTTCCAAGCCTTTTAAATTACCAAAATAATAACTTGATTATTTTAAGGGGCATTGCTAGAGGTAGCAAGTGTAGGTCATTATATATATATATATTTTCATTTATTGTGATCTAAGTAAGCCATTTTTACTGTGACAAGGTTTGATCAGTGGCGGATCAAGTTCAGGTGAGACACTAGTGACGAGAAGTCAGGCAACACTTATAAAACAACTCCCTTCAAAATAAATATATATACTGTGCATGTATGTACAGTATGTACGATATATATATATATTGTGGCAAGGTGAAAGAGGGCTTTTACATCAGTAGAAGATTGCAAAAGGCAGTGCTTCCCTGTGACTAATGGGTTAACTAGAATTCCAATTAACACAGCAGCCCCAGGTATCGTTAATCCCTAGGTGTTATATACATGGCTGAAGGAAACAGATTTGCTCTCATTTGAACAACCTGAAGCGAAACGAACAAAGTTAGTGCCAGATTTATTGTTAAGACTGCTTGTGCTTGTGCTTGTGCTTGTGCTTACTGAGAACTGGCTTAGCATCCATCCATCCATCCATCATCATCTAGAGTGAAAGCTACTTTTTTGTTAGTCTCCTAAGCAGGCGTATGGTTTTGGTTTCCTTCTTTTTTTTTGGGGAATCCTGTTGTCCAGTCACTGCATAAGGGCAGTATGCTGAGGCTACAATAAATAAAAGTGTTCCAGCTCATTGGGTCTCCAAACGCCTCACTGAATTACAGCTCTAGAGGTATCCTGACCAGTTCCATTCCAAAAATATATACAGCAATGAGAACACATCCACACATGCATACATATTGAACCAAGCTCCTGCTAGCAGGTGGCTCGGGGATACTGGTGCTTCTGATTTTGGGATTCTAGGATTCTGAGGCTTGCCGCTGATGGCAGCATTTTATTACAAAATTAGCTCCTATGGGGCTGATCCTGTCACATAGCAAAAAAGTGAGATCCTTCTTCTGCCATCAGTCACTATACCCTGTAATTGGAGTCGTTCAGTGACTCTCCAAATACCCCACTTGTGCCCACACATTGCCCAGCATAACAAGCAATCTGGTGTGCAGTGTAAGTATGTATAAAAACCAAATAGAAGCAGGTACTAAGAAGCTCGCTAGGGCAATATACCCCTTTTCTCCCATTAAGTGGACAAAAACTACTGTTTTCTTATGCTTTTTTGTGCTACTTTCTTGGATTATCAGGTTTATCTGTCTGGAGAGTTGCATGGAATACAATACATGGAGTTAGCTGGTCCTACAAGAAAGTGAACATGCATCTACTTTTTTTTAGTTTCTTCTATTTGTGTGGGTACCTTAAAAGGGGAACTAACAGACATTTGGTAAATGGTATGAGAAGTATGGCCCTGAATGAGTTGATGATTTTTTTATTCTTTTCCAGAAATGCATATCGTCACCTTAAGATTTATTTTTGCTATGAATAGATGCCTGCACTTGACAGGCTACAAAATATCATAACTGGCTCTTTGACCTGAGTCTCTGTCAAACGACAACCATAAAGCACAGTTTATGATATTTCCACTGTATCCAGGATCCTGATCTCTAGTTACAGTACATTAAACTATGCGACTCAAGATCATATGAATGTGTCTTTCATACAAGCATGGTGGCAACAACTGGGCACAGGTCACTCACTGTAATACAGAAATTGCCTTATGTGAGCAAACAAAAAAGTGAAATCATCCTGTTTGCTTCATGCTGGACTTCGATGTAACGTTCCTGTACTTCTGTGACTAAAGTTTTTCAATACAACATATGTGCCTACTGTACTAGAAAGAAGTTTATTTTCTACAGCTGGAAAAAATGATGTTATTAGACATGTAGTTGAATTGTAAACTATGTATCTCTCACCATATTTAATGCCAATTAGCATTTCGATGGCTCGGAGTGTCAAGCCTCGTATTTCTATTGTTCTTTTGTATTGTAAAGGAATAGTTTCCTTTGGGTATTTATGCAGCACTGTTTACTCGAGCTCTTTCACTATCCTTTGTTATATATATAAATTAAATATATCTATCAGTTTAAAATGCATTAGCTATAAAGGTAAATAGGGCTAGCAGGATGTGCTCAGCAGCTAAAACCTCATAACTGAGGCTAATAAACTAAAACAAATATTTACATGTACAGATTTTGGATTAACGATTAATTGCCATGGTAAAGTAATGGTCAAGTGAAAAACACTGCCACAGCTTCTCATGTTTTAGTTTAAATTAAGGTAACAAAACTGTGCCCTTAGCACCATATTGGTGTCTGAGCTATTCCTGAGAACTCTATAAATTTCGCCCAGTAGCTCCATAAATTAGAACTGGGCGTCAGTGTGTTTAATCTACAGTCAAAGGAGCAGCATTTATCTTCAGAGTAGAAGTGCTCTAAAAGACTCCGATTCAAATATAAGATATCACTTTATCATTGTACCATTCCTATCATCCACCCTGCCCTAAAACCCAGAGGGAACCTCTGGAACTACAAGTAGAACTTACTAGTTATCTACAATGTTTTGTGTATCTGTATCCATACAAAACTTATAAAGGCCTTAAAGTGATGTATGAGTTAAACAAAGTTTGGTGGATCTGCAGACCAACTAATGTATGTTTAAAATGTAATAATGTTACACAATATTTGTGCTTTAGACATTGTGTATGTATATGTAATCAATATACACTGTCGGCACTTCCTCTGGGGCTTCTATTACCAAGCGCCGGTAGAAGCCCCAGCGGAAACGCCGGGCAGAATCGGAGGTTGTCTGCGCACATCGAGTAGACGTGACTGGCTGCCATAGAGGAGGTCACCGGCTGCTAGGCGATGCTGCTTCCACCCGGCCCTTACATTGACATGACCTTGTGATGCTCAGTCATAGAGGTCTGGCGGAAGTCCTGGCCAGAAGTGGAGGTTGTCTACGTGCAGCAGGCAAATATCCACCGGCTGCCCCACTAGGCACAGGGAACAAGTCTGGGGATGCATTGGTAAGTGGGGCGGTGGGCAGAGTGGCATATGTCACGCCAACTTGTGTAATGCATACACAGCGTTGCAGGGGATCTGGATCTTAGTCTCATAGTCAGACCTATTTGAGATCTGATTATAAGATGACCCCGATTATAAAACGAGGAGTATTTTTCAGAGCATTTGCTCTGAAAAAAACCTCGTCTTATAATCAAGCAAATACGGTAATTACTACCAGTCAGCCCCAGGGCAGCCTATGGTAAGTAATTTTATTTTTTGGCAGAATGTATATTAAAGTACTTACAAAGCACCTTAATATGTATTTTTCCAGGAGGCTGCCTGGGGTGTGACTTTAAAAGTCTAATCTAGACCATAAGAAACAAATAAGCCATCTAGTTATAAGAAGTAGATTAGTCAGATAACTTAGACATTATACAATTGACACCTCTTTCACACTGTAAATCCCTATATATGAAATGATGCATGTTAGTGAACAAGCAGGAAGACACATCTATAGATCAAAAGAAACTGATCAACAAGAGACTGTACTATTTAACCTTAGCAAATAAATAGAGGCAAGAAAAACCTAAAAATGCAAACACATAGGTAAATAGTAGACACATTTTAGCAAATATTGAATTTTTTTTATTGTAGTGCCTTCTAATTAGAGTATGTAGTAATTTCTAAAGAAAACAGCAAAACTGCTATTGTAAAGAAATAAAGTGAAGTAAATCGGTTTTAAAATGAATTATGCAGATTATGCATCATTACTTTATAATTCCTTATGTATATGGGAGACTGTCCACCATAGGGTTTCAGTCGTTATTCTTCCCTATTTCGTTGAGACCCCACCTTGGTGGTAGCTGGTTAAGGATGGGATGAAGACAACTGAAACTAACATCTCCAGGAAATGTATTGATATGCTGTCTTTCTGCTTTTTGCCATATATCTGCAACGAGGTAAGATTCCCATATTTTAAAATCAAACATCTCTAAATACCGTATTTGCTCGATTATAAGACAACGCTGATTATAAGACGACCCTCCAAAATCTGAATATTAATTTATGAAAAAAGAAAAAGCCTGAAATAAGATGACCTTAGGAAAAAAGTTTTTCCAGTAAATGTTAATTCATGTAAACTATGTGAACAATTTTTTTTATAAAAGCTATGATTGGGAAAAAAATATTTTGTTTTTATTTACTTTTTTTTCAACCTGCCCCCCCCCCCAGTTATGCACATCTGCCCCCAGGCTTACCACTCTGCCCCATGATATGCCTTTTAACTCTCTATATGCCACTGTGCCTCAAGATATGCCTTTTGACCCCCCTATGTGCCACTCTGCCTCCAGAATTGCCTATATGCCACTCTGGTATTTAGGGGTTAAAAGGCATATTATGGGGCAGAGCGGCATATAGGGAGGTATAAGGGATTTCAGGAGGCAGAGTGGCGTATAGAGGGTTAAAAGGCAGTTCTGGAGGCAGAGTGGCATTAAGGGGGTTAAAAGGCATTTCATAGAGCACTCTGCCTCCAGAAATGCCTTATGCCCCCCATTTAACACTCCCTCCCTCCTCCAAACTTACCGGTACTTCTGAGTCCCCGGTGCGTAGTCCGGGCAGCATGTAGAGCTCTACGCGATTCGCATAGACAACTTCCGCTGCAGCCAGGAGGAGGTGCGGTTAGCAGCGGGGGTTGTCTGCGTCCATCGCGCAGACCTTCCCCGGCTGTCAGAGTTCCCCGGCCGCCCCGCTGCTGGGGATCTGGATCTTAGTCTCATAGTCACACCTATTTGAGCTCTGATTATAAGACGACCCCGATTATAAGATGAGGGGTATTTTCCAGAGCATTTGCTCTGGAAAAAAACTCGTCTTATAATCGAGCAAATATGGTATGTCCAAAACAATTACACTGATTGACAAACAAAACTCACAAGAAATGTACCTTTTACCTATTGTGTCATACACTCCTAACTCTTGATTGTAAGCTTGTTTAAGCAGGGCCCTCCTCACTTGTTGTTTCTGTATGTCAAGTTGTTATGCCAAATACTACTTGTGTCCTGTCTACCTATTGTACAGCACTACAGAATATGATGGAGCCATTTAAAACAATATATAATAAGATTGACCCAATTGACCCGGAGATTGCCGGGTGAGCGCTGCTTCTCCGTTTCTTCAGGTGAAGACCCGAATCCCCCGGGTCGCGGGAGCGGGGTCTTGACATGCCCCACTCCCCGCCCATTTTTCCTTTAAGTGGGGGTGTTTCCAGCTGCCGTCAGCGGGGCCGCCCACCGACGTCTGTGTGCAGTCCTGGCCGCGTCCCGCAAGGGAATGCTCCGGGTAGCCAGAGCCCAGAAGTTTCCAGGTATGCCAATACGTCAACAATTTTTGCAGGTGTTTTCAGATGACCATGTGGACTTTTCTTACCACAAGTTAAACTAGCTAAACTTTGTGGTTGCTCTTGTATTTAGAGACTACAATACTCTATGGAGACATTAATATTGTTTTACAGGTCCCTGGAGGCATACAAGGCACATTTGCTAATTGGCCTCTGTGCTGGCCACATCCCAGTGATACTTTTCCTAATTAACTTTGTTTTATGATACCTAGTAAAATATCTCTTGCATAATAAAAAAAAATCAAGATTTAGTGCAAAAATGCCACCATTTGTTTTCCTAAAACAGACTTGTTTTTGGCTTAAAAAGACTAGCAATGTATGGCATGGCCTGTTGGATTACATTTATCCTTATGCCTTACACGTGAACAACAAATAGTGAGAAAGGACTAAAGAGTAAAGCCTAAAGTTGCAAACACTAATTCACAAGTGGCCCTATATACAAACAAATCTCTACACTCCCACTTCAATATATTAAAACCCCCCTCTAATGCCCCTTATAGATGGTACCTTAAGCCTGGCTAATATCTGCAGCCCTATGGCCAGCCATTCCATTGACTGCGTTACCAATGAAGGAGCTTAAGCACCAACAAATTTCCTTTTTAATTTATACCTTGTCATACTTATAATTAATATTATGAAGACAGCATTTATGCATTTAAATGAATACGGTATATGGTCTTTTTTTCCTGCTGTAGAGACTCAAACCATAATTAGTCCCTGGTCTCATCTTAGATAGCCATATGCCTAACCCAGGCATTTTAAATTCCCTGTATGTCAGCCTCTTTTACTGAGAGGGTTGACATATTAATGCCAACTAACTCCAGCAGGCTCTATTACACACAATAAGGAAACTTCCGTAAATGTCTCAACTGCATACATATATACTAGTGCCTGCGCGCATGCAAGGTATAGGTAGATTCCAATTTAATTTTAAATAACACACTTGAGGCTATGCATTTTAATTCCAACTCTGGGAAAGTCTTTCAATCTTGTTAATAAGATGCAGACTGTTCAACCAGTCTAGCAAGGACTCGCCTCTCTAACCTACCCATGGGATCTCCTCAAGGAACATGCCTTACACTAAGCTATAATAAATGACTTACATTTTGATGGATGATATGCTTATACTACGCCAGGGCTGAGGTTCCCCATAGAGATGGTTCAGCAAATTAAATATATACCACAAAACCACATAAGCAATGACATGATAAACTGATGTAAACAAGTACAGTTTCGGCGTGTTCGTTGTTACAGATGAGATTATGTTGGTCTTTCTTGTTGGTAAGACCGAAGATGTATGAATATGGCGTTCATGTGTATTTGTGAATTGTTATCTCCGCAGCTTTTAGCACAGCTAAATTCCTGCATTTAAACTAGCTATGCTTTGGTGTCTTTCAGTTTAATTTTGTTATGGTATATATGGTTTAAAAGTGACTATTTTACACCAGCGTAATACGATATGTGGCAAAACTAGCAAAATAATACGTCTTCTGTTCTGAAAATGTTTCTATTCCCCCCCCAGCTTATAGATACCTTGAAAGCCAGAATAAAACCTAAAATAAGAGGAGAAACAACTTAATGGGGTGTAAGCATTACACACATGCGGATAAGAAGAAGTTAAAGAACAAGTACATAATGTTTTGAACATATCTGTTGCTTTACTTTAAGCATATCAGGTTTCCTAATCTTCTCTTGTCCTCCAGCCTTCTGCACTGGGCACCAAACAGTATACTTATAATGTATTCAAATCTACCAATGTTCTTTCATCTATTCTCCTATTTTAGATTTCTAATACTTACCTCCCAACAGCTTTTGCGAGGAATGAATATCACGGGCCAGTTGGGGAGATCCTCTCCTTTTGCACCACAGACCACCTACCTGCCCTACCACTTTTGTGAATAGCCCCACTCCTCTTACCCAACTTGGACACTTGAAATGTTGGGGTGGTGTAGTGCACAAAAGAGGGTTGATAAAGGCCTATTGGTGTAGAGGTTAATTGTTAAAGAAAGGGTTAATATGATGCTTTCTAGTTAGCCTCTGTATAAAAGTATGACAGGAGCTTTAAAACCAAAGTGACGTCATGTACAATGATATCATGTAGAATGTAACATTGTCCATGAACCCAGATATGGAGAACAGTAGGAGGATCAAATTTAAGTTAATAGATTATGTAGACAGATAAGTATATAGACTATTCTCGTATTGCTAAATGATATTAAAAGTAAGATTTTTCCAGCGATTATGAGGCTCGGCCACGGATTAGTACATGGTGCCTGGCATTAGCTCTGCAGCCCGTCTCGCACCGTGAAGCAGTGTATAGCTTCAAGGGTCTCCCAGCGCAGGAAGGCACGTAAGCATAATCCTTTTCATTCCTCTTTTGTTTATGATTATTATGAATGTATGTTGATTTGGTTAATAAGCTATATGCATGATTTCATCCACTGAGCGAAAATGTCATCTCTGTATCCTCAAGCCTGTTAACCTCTGCCTGTCCAAGCAGGTGTGTGCTTTCCTGGGTTAAAACAGGGGGTATGGTAATATATTCACTTAGAAACACTCTAAGAACCATCACATCATATAAATGAATACACTGAAATGGTTAGCAGGACAAAATATTGGCTATTGATATATGCTCCCCTTTTAATTTGTGAAAAGGAAAGATTATGTCTACTACTTTCATCCCTGTCCCCTTGGCATATACAAAACATTTTTCCCTAAAATGTCTATTTCGCAATTGCACAACTAAATGGTTGATGAAGAGAGGAAACAGCTCAGGACATCCTTTCAAATAAAGATTCATCTGACAACAGAAATGTGGAAGTGTGGCCAAAGCCACACTTTATGTATTTAATAAAGTATTTAATATAATATTTATGTATGTAATAAATCCCATATCTGCTATAGTAATTGCCTGGAAGTCCCATCTACACAATATATGTTCAGGTAGTAATTGTATTGGATGTTGCTAGTACATCTATTCAATAGCTCCATTCCAGTAGGTTATGGGTTTTTTTTAATCTGGATTTTTCCCATTTTCCCCAATTTGTGGCAAGTATTTAGTGTGCTAGTATGAACCATGTCCCTCATCCAAAACCGTTGTAGATATCAGCTGGCACGTCCTATGAAGCAAAGCCATACTGAGTTAAGTATATCACTAAAACTGGCATATTATCTGTGTCCTTCAAGTTATGTCTCCTTGTATAATTTTTAAACTGTATTGGAAACATTTTCATTATCGCACATTATTGCCATGAAAATAAAACATTTCCTTACTGGAAAAATATCAAGAAGCAATCTCAGATTCTTTAACTGTTAGTTTGCACAGTCCCATTATGCCGCTGCATCTCGTGGGACAGAGCTAGATATTAGCAGTAAATATGACCCCCAAATCATACTGGTGGTGCTACCATACTGTTATATGATACGACACTAACATTTGGCTTTTTATACATTTCCACCTGCTCACCGTCTGTTCGCTTTGTGCAGTTGATCAGGTAAGCCTAGCATATGGCTTGATAACCTAATGCTACCTGATATTCTCCAGGGAGGGAACAACTAACAAATGCTTTATATAGTCATTTACTCTGATACAGATCTGAAGCTCAGGACAAACCAGAAATTTGATTTTAAGTAATCTTTCCATCTATAAAACCCAAAATAGACAGGATTAAGGATAACAAAATAGGAAGGATTTGTGTAATGGGCATTCAGTGCCACAGAAATGGTTGATAATGCTTTGCGAATATTTCAGAATTACCAAGAGCGGACGTAAAAAACATAACAAAAACATACATTCTAAAATAAACATGTATATGGAAAGCTTTCTACTAAGAAGATGATATAATAAGTACTTGTTGGAGCTTTTCGTTCTAGTGAAAAAGGTTTCTCCTTACATCATAGCTGAAACCTTTACGGAAAATGCTGTGTGTCATCTGGCAAACACTGAGTCTGAAGCAGGAGAGGGCTACCCACACTGCTTTCTATACCAGACCGATATATTCTGGATTGCCTGGTACATTCCATTAACCTAATATTGTGTACTTCTTCATGGGGAGCAGAACGCCAGGACAATATATAGTCCCAGAAAGAACACTCAAGATCTTGGGAAATAGGTTATTTATGCATGTTGTGAAGGTTTAGTGCATATGACCAAGAGGCCCTTTGCCTCTACAGACTAAGTGACTAACTTGTGACTGCCTCGGTTGGCCACCTCCACATTAGACCCGCAACTGTTCTGACTATATCTGTATTGCGCTTTTCTGGTCACGCTTATTTCACCAGGTACCAGTGACACTTGAACAAAACAATCTTGAAAATAAGATTAAAGGGAATAAGAATTACTTAAGAGCATTGTCACATTTCAGATGCGTAGGTGTCCTCAGTGTCTGCGGCTTAATGCTCATTGATTTCATTTTTTAACTACCCTTTATCCTTTTTGGCTTGTATTGGGCCCGTATCTTGGAAAAGGGGTAAGAGGCATTTTTGAAAACAAATACATATGTATCTTACCTTGTTAATATGTTTTGTGGCTTTATTGTGTCTTTAAACACAAAATGAAATGTAGCACCATCCTTCAGATATTTAAAATGAGAGTTGATAGTTGACATGTATCTATTATCCTTCTTTCTTTTCTACAAACATGCAGCATAGCCATCTAGCATTGTTTCTATTGTACGGCATGGGAATCAAACTAATATGCATGTTGCCTTACATTGCATAGCGTGGATTTTGCACACTAACATGGGATGTATAGTTACACAAACCTGATTACAATGACAATAATCAATAGAAATTCATAGCCTATTTCTACTATGAATATAGTAAGTGAAGACAGTTTTCGTTGATTACTAAAACATATGCATATACCTTGATCTATTGTGGCAAATGGTATTTGCATTATACCTACACTGCCGCATGTTGTAATGTGGCATGGGCTTTGGTCATCTGCCCGTATATCTGATAATAAGCAACTGGCAGTACCAGGTAATGATCCTTACAGAATCTCAAATCACCCCTTTATTTTGAGTCTGGCAATTACTCTTCATTTTCCAGCTGCCCAAAGCTCATCATGTGAACCCTTTTTTTTTTGGGGGGGGGGTGATCATCAACAGCAAGGAACAGCCTTGGAATGTGGATTATATGCTGCATTTATCAATGCAAGAGTCGGTTGTCGACAGATTAACCAATTTTAATTAATAAATACAAGTTTGAGATGATTGAAAATAATTCCACATGCGTGTCAACCCGTAACACGCTAGGCAACGTAACATTTAAAACACATAATCCACAGGCCAATTAATACTGGAGGTGAGAGTGTGTATGCATGTTCATGTCTATGGTATTAGCATGAGTGTGTGTTAGTGTATGGTGTTCTAGTCAGTTTGCATGTATATGTGTGTTATGCCTTGGCGTGGGGCACCAAAGAAACACTCCACTCAGAGGCCACTAATCCTAGGTTCACCCCTGAGAATAAGGCACTTTTTTCATACAAATGAAATTCTAATTCACATTTTCTGCTTTTCATATGCTGTTTATAGTAACTTTTAGGACTGTAGTACATTAAAGCACACTTGTATCCACCAAACATGGTGAGAAGCAGAAAGGAGGGAAAGAGGACACATAATTACTAGCCTTACATACCCACTATGACGACACAGATCAAAAAAGGTTCCTTTAATACTATTCCTTTATTGTTAGGGTTACAGCAGGGATTGTATACATTATACAAGCAGGAAACTGGTTAATATATAGCTAACCGGTTTACACACACATATAGTGCCTTTGTGTCAGACACCGGGTAGAGACTCAAGCAGACTAAAAAATGCAGAATCGTAAATACATTTTCAGGAAGTGAGGAATTTCCTGTAATATGCCGAAAATAATTGAATTGAGATGGTGACATATACATAAATGACGTATACATGTCGGACCCTATATGTCCCGGTCCATACCGCCAATTGCCCAGCATTGCACTTCGTGGTTAAGTCCGTACTTACATGTCCTTCGCGGGCAAGTTCTTCCCTTCCACAATACGAATAAACAAAGAACTCCTTCTGGCCATTGCTGGACAGGGAAGGCACTGAAAGGCAGGTTGGAGAAACAGCTCTCCGGTCCTGGTCCCGCTCTCTGCCCGGGGCTCCGAGAGGTCTGCTGCAGCAGGTAGTCCCAGCGGTACAAAATAAACAGCAATCAGATCGCAGCCAGTAGCTGGCGACCTCAGGAGGAGGGACCAAGAAAGTGGAGACTGTCAGCTGCTCCCCACCACCACCACCACCTTCTTTCTTTGTGCAAGTGCAGGATTTCCAGACTCTTAATGACGTCATAGTGACAGGCTACGTAAGGGTTGACTGTCGCTGCTTTAGCTGTTAGCTTGCACACAAATCGCAGACGATAGCTCCTGTTAATACCGACCTGCACCTGTAAAATGTCCATAATTGCCGAGACTCGCCGAGAACAGCTCTGAAGACTGGATCTACACACCAGGTCCTCTTCCTTTCCCTTATGCCTGTCACAATGTTTGGTGGGTACAGGGGTGCTACAATGTTCCACAATCATAAAAGTAACTGTAAAGAGTATTTGAACAGCAGATCATTTGTTTAGAGATTTAATTTGTATAAATGAAGTGCATTGTTCTCAGGGGTGAGCCTAGGATTAGTTGCACGTGGGTACAGTGTTTCTTTGGTGTCCCCACACCCATAGGTAAAACACTCATGCACATGCAAACTAACTATATCACCATACACTAACACACTCATTCTAATACCATAGACTTCAACATGTATACACACACTCTTCCTCTCCCAGTGGACACTAATACTAGGCACAGCCCATACACCATACACTCACACACCCATGCTTAACACCATACACTTATGCATGCTAGCACACACATGCTGACATCACACACTAGCATACTCACTCTAACACCAACATACATTCAAACACCATATCCTTACATTAACACGCACACAACATTCACTATAAATAAGTAAGGTGGACCTATCTTTACAATGTTATATTTTTTACAAATATGTTTCGCATGCCTTGAAAAGGATAGTTATTTGTTATTGACTTAAGTTTTTAAATAACACTATAACAATCCATCAGGTTCTCTTCAGCCTCTGGAACCGCATCATCAAGAAGCATGCATTCAATCAGTCAGAACTGGACAGGGAACCTTCTGGCACTTTGAGGCCAGTGGCTGATAAGTCAAAGGGATGGGATTTTCTGCTGTGTACACATCGCTACTCGCTACACTATAACAGTAGCCTCCTTGTACAAAGCATGGGATTGCAGGTCCATGTGTCCAGCAGGTGGCTACATGCTACATTATTATAGTGGGAGCCTGACTGGGGCGAGAAGTGTTAACAAGCCTGCCCTTGGCCCACTTGGCAGTTGTCTGGTATGCCCAATGACTAGTCTGGGCCTGCTGCCAACGAGCTGGAAATGGAAGTAGCTAAAAAGATCTTACAAGGAAACTTCACCTACTTCCTTGCATCAGTTTTAGGTCAAAACCTAGTTGCCCATGCCAGGCAGCCAGTGCTAGACACACCGAGGAAGCAGATCCTCTGTAGTTGAAGGTGCTTTCTGAACATTTCAAGTGAATTATAAAAATAGCTTTGGCTTTTTCAAAAGAAACTATTTACTTAAAAGAGTATAAAATTCAAAGTGAAAAGAAAAACCCCATTTATGCCAAAAAAAGAGATTTATTACATTGTGGTATTGAATATGTTTCAGATTTTAAGCTTTGTTCATTTAGAAACCATTTGGCACACATGCATGAAAATATACTAAAGATACGTCTGACTTTGCTAGGACTTTCTGCTTGGACTGCTTTCTCAAGTTTTTTTTGTGTTCACTGCTTTATCTCAAACTTTTTTTGTAAATAGTAATTCAGCTCTTTCAGATTTTCAATGAATATAATGAAAATATGACGGAAATTCACAGACTTTTTTTTGTATTATGATATCTGTCTATATTAATATTAATTTCTTCAGGTTATGGAAAATTGTCCAAAATTACCAAATTGCCAATAGTATGTAGATGACTATTATATAGTGTATGTTTATGGAACATGCACGTCAACAGGAAAACAATAGCGACTGGACTCAATGGCCTGGTGAAATCTTAAACACTGATTGAAAATGCATAGTTTAGGATTAATTTCCCTGAATCCTTAATAGCAATCATTGATTCCAGACTGTGACCACTAAAACAGTTACATTGAAATCAATAGAAAACTACTCCTAAGTGATTCAACCAGGTGTTCTGAGTATTATTAGCTCAACTTAAATGGATATATTTTTATATCCATTTATAAGTCTAGACTGTGAAAAACTATAATCCACAAACCATGCCTATTATGTGCACTATAGAAAGCATAGTTTACGGTATTACAGTTAGTGTGTGTTAGTGTTAGAGGAAGAGGAGGACATGGTGAGAGAATGAGTGTGTATGTATGTATGTATGTATGTATGTGTGTTTATATATATATATGCTATGTAAGTGTATAGTGTTAGAGTATGTGTATCTTAGTGTAAGTGTGTACAGTATCACAGCGATTGTGTGTTGGTATGGTGTAAGAGTGAGTTTGCGCATTAGTGTGTGTTATTTACAGAGTGGTGCTGAAATATTGCACCTGGGCACCAAACCTAAACCTAGGCTCGCCTCTAGCATCAGCAATCTGGCTGTAAAGAGCTCCTGCTGTGGCAACAACGTGTCCTAACATCAATTAGAGCTTTTCCTAATTAGACACACAGCGTCTAATTGATCACATCAGACACACTGTGGTTTAGATTTAAGATCAGTATATGCTGGGTAGCAATGTTTGGATTTCTGCCGTGGGAGTTGAATTGGTTGTTCTTAGAGATGCACCCAACAGCAAATCAACTGAATGAATATTGAATATTACTGATTTTTCATAGGGTAGTATATGAAATAATTTAACTTGTTTGTTGGTGTGGTTTAAATACTCAGGCTGATATCAGTGTGGTCTCCACACAAATGCCCTATACTCACCTGATTTACGACCCAGCAGCAGATCATGTTACGTTATCATAAAATCGTAATTGTGCGACCTGTCATATCCAGCTGAAGACTGCACTGTACATTGTTAGGTTGCCACTGGCCTTAGAGTGCCAGGGCCACCTCGTTGTACCCAGTCCGACCATGGTGGTCCCAGTCCACATAATCTAATCAAATCTACTCATAGAAATGGGTAGATATAGATACTTGCTACAGCTTAAACATAATAGTATAACCTATCCATGTAGTACCTTGGATACAAAAAGCAAGCGAGGTTATTTCAGTAGTAGTGTAACCAAGGGTCACATACTGTCCTAATCTCTCATGAGAAACATTAATAAATGATGATAAACACATAACTAGTGGACTCCAAATCCTTTGTGGGAAAGTTGAATAACCCACATCATGCACAGCAAAGTTCAAGTGGTTGACATGAAGGCTGAAGAAGCATCTGCAAAGTGTCTTTTAATTACAAAATGAAGTAAAATGTTCACGGAAGGTAAAGAAAAAGCTGGAAATGCCAAGTCAGTGTAGGAATTGTTAAGAAATTTGTGGTTATGAATAGTATTATATTTAAAAACTTAGGTGGACATTTAACTAATGACATGCCTTTTCTCTTAAACACCTATGATAGCTCAGTGGTCCCTTTAAATAGTAATTTCCCCCCATGCATTTGCCCCTTTCCACACCACCCAGCTTCTTTGCTTGCAGGGCATGTGCCAAACATAGTATACTGCAAGCCAGCTCCAGCGCTGGTTCATGAGTTCCAGGGGGTCTGACAAGACCGCCATATGCATGTGGAAAATGCACTCTCACTGATCTGATTGGAGGCACTTTCCAGCTACTAATTGGCTGCTTTAAGTAAACTTCAGTTCTGGAACTCCAACTTCTCCTTAAGGTAAGTATTTTCTGTTTTACATGTTGAAGTACTTACATATGTAGTCTTCTTGATTCGACTAAATTAGCTTTAATTCCATCAAGGAGAATGTAGGGCTGAGCAGCAAAAACTTCTAAGTTGAAGATAAGAGATCCAATTCCACAGATAATATCACAGATATGCTTCTCAGTCAGGGTTAGGAAACCTTAGAAACATGTTGCAGAATGCTTGGTACAATAGGGTTCACTAAATAAAAACTCTTATTTAAGAAATAAGAAGGGCTACTGGGTTCTGGGAAGCCTCTACCAGGAACAAAATTCAGAAATGAGGGTAGCAGTCAGAAAGCACTTCCAAAACGGCGTTTTTAAACACTTCCAATCTGATGAATATCCAGGTGATTTATAGCAGATCATTTTAGGAGATCAAGAACTGTAAGAGATGAATTTCAGGAAATCTAGGTTTTTGGTATCAGTGGCAGTGCTAGTATATAAAATGTTTTTTATTCTCAATGTAGTAATAGTGATATATGTTAATGATATTTTATTCAGTATATTTAAAGGCCATTTTTTGATATTACTTCAAACACTGATATTCATATCATGAAAACAAACCACTGAAAAACATTGTAGCTTTTGTTTTTTTTCTCCAGAGCAGTACTACCGTGTGCCCTTTCTCTGGCATGCTACTGATGAAACTGCTAGTGCAATTTAGCTCTAATGGCTCTGTCTGCCTCACAATTTGCTCGGTTATTATTTTACATTCTCCGAGAACACTTTCTGCTCATCTAATCCATAAACACCCCCTTGTGGTTTCCAATCAAATCTTATTTCACCATCAATGCTTCAGAATTCCCTCTGCTTCTGACAAGACCTTAACTTTAACTTGTACCCTATTATCCTCAAACCTATGCATCACAGACACTCCCTTGGACATCTTGTGTGTTTATTTTACCTGACATTTTCAGCTTTGAGTCCAGATGTTTCAGGGGACTTAAGTAAACTTACCTTCCATGGGTACATTACTGTACTTTTATTTATATAGTGCCAGCAGATTCCGTAGCACTGTCACAATCAATGGAATCATTTCAAATCACACACAATAAAAAATCAGTACAAAGGGAGAAGAGGGCCCTGTTCATGCGAGCTTACAATCTAGTGAGTGGTTGAGGGTGAAGTAAAATAGTGGGAGAGGAGTGTTTGGATGGGGATGAGTTGATAAGGTCCAGATGATCTGTAGAGATTGTTGATCGTTCAGATGGTTTGATTAGGGTGATAGCTGATAATGTTAGGAAGAAAGGTTGTATGCTTCACAAAAAAGTGGGTTATCAGAGAGCAGACAGATAACAAATGGGATGGTGATTTGGGGGATCGGATTCCTTCACCTGAGAGTTAGTGGTGGGAAAGGTATACTAAGGTAGGGTGATTGCAGAAGAGAGATAGAGATGTGGACTATAGAGGGGTTGTCAACGAGAAAGGGAGATGAAGTATGTTTAAGGAGTATGGGAAACTAAATGAAAAGTAAAAACATTCATAGTAAGGATTAGGTCAACTGGGACAAGAGATTAGGTAGGTTGCCTGCTGATTGCACAGGGTGATGGTGTTGCAGTTCTCTGAAATTTTCTTCAAGTGGGATGCGGCCACTGTAGCTACATTTCTAAGCAAGCTTGTTTCCAAGTGACGCCTAGGATATTATAGGGCTACCTCAGAAGTAGTCACATAAGGTCATTTTATATAGGATGCACATGCTTCACACATTTTGCAATTAAGCTGGACAAGAGGGCACTAACGTTAAGCCCTTGTAATCAGCAGGGTATGGAAACAGGCAGGATAGAGACATACCAGGTGAAAACAAGGGGTTACAGCAGGAGATGAGGGGTACAGGGGTGGATCAGGTGCACTGGGAATCATACCTGTAAGAGAGGGAGATGGTTGAGATTAATGCAGCTTGCAGTTGAGTAGTTCGATGAAAGCCTGAAGACCAGGGATGGATGACTGGATAGTCCAGTGTAACTTGGGATGGGGCAACTGCAGCTACACTGCCAAGCATATGTGTATATGTGTATGTGGGAAGACAGTGAGAGTCAGTCCTTCTGACTGCACCGTGGCATTGAGAGGTCCTCTCCCCTGTAATCATCCCCAGAGTCCATTTGTCCACTCATTCACTAAACCATACCGCTCTTTTACTTACACCCCGTAGTTCAGGTATATATCAACTAAACAACACATGGAAACAGCACATGCAACTGAATAAGACAAAAAAACCTTGTATTTGCAGGTATACATAAATAATGTATGGAAACATAGCATTGCAAGTATAAACCAACAGAACACACAAACCCAGCATTGCAATATAGATCAACTGGAAATCACATGTAAACTCAGCACTGAAGGTATAGATCAAATAAACAACACATGGAAACAGCACTCCGGGTATTGATCAACTGAATAAGACATACAAATCCTATATTTGCAGGTAAACATAAATAATAAATGGAAACATAGCCAATACAGACCAACAGAATAACACAAAACCCAGCTTTGCAGGTATATATCAATTGGAAATTACATATAAACTCTGCATTAAAGGTATAGATAAAACCCCCTAAATCACAGGTATAGATCACAGGTCGCACACCCCAAAGTCAACCCTGGCATCCACATTGCCCACATAGAACCTGCCAGCACCCAAATTACTCATACATAGGACGTGCCATCTTTGTCGCCAAACAGCCCAGCATGAGTCAACATTGTCCCCAAACAGCTGAGTGTACGTCATCTTTGTCCAACAAACACGCTACCTGTGCCATCTTTGTCCCTAGTGCTGAAACACCCTGCTTATACCATCTTTGCTTTTTTGACAAATCAATAATACACCTATGATTCACAAACACTTTCATTCACACAATCATTTATTCTTTCACAAAATTATTTACACATATTCATTAATCCATCCACACATTAATTAATACATTCATTCTCTCTCTCTCTCTCTCTCTCTCTCTCTCTCTCTCTCTCTCTCTCATTCTGACTCTTTATTTCAATATTCTCGCCACCCTCCCTGTAGGCGTGACAGACTTTAGCAGGTTTTCCAAGGCCCAGTGAGATGTGATATCAGAGCTCCGTGATAAAGCACATGCCTACTACAACTGATTTTAAAACCAATATGGCAGGCGTGTTCCAGAATTAATCCCCCATGTCTAATTTAACATCAATTAAGGTAATTGTAATGCATTAAATAATTGTTAAAAGTGCACAATTAAAATCCGGGTTTATGTTGTAATATATAGTGAAGCTTTGCCAGTGGAAAATTCAATGTATTTACTGAGAGATCATTTTCTGAAACATGTGATGCCATTTATGGCTACCATAGAAAGCGTATGGACATTGTTAATTACTCCTTATTTCCAAGTATATTTATTTCCAAATCCCATGTATTGTTCATTGACTTTAGAAAAAAGTGTATAATTTTGCATCCTATACTTACCTTTAACCTCACAGATTATGTGGCTTGCTCAGAACCGATACGCCTTGAACCTTGTTTCAACCTTAACAGATTAAAGGTTGTAACAACCTTACAGTAATTGCTGTTTCCTACATGTTTTAATTCCACTTTGTTTATTAGCGCACTGTGGTATAGTATTAATGATTTGTTGGTAAGGCTCATTTATTTGATCATCTTAAACACTGCACATTGTTAAATACCTCATTATGCCTCAGCTGATCCTAAGATTGTTACAGGTCACTAGCTGCTCTTTTTATACATTGTCTTGATAAGAAAGCTTTATTTTGAATTATGTTCATTTTTTTAAATTGGAACCGAAAAATACTCATCATGAATACGAACAAATCTATTTGAATTTTACATCATGGTCCTCTCGGTAATGTCCAAGTTGCTGGTACTTTATGTAGGTAAAGTCTGGATTACAAATGAAGAAGTGAACTTGCCACCTATATTCATTCATATTTCACTCAGTAACAGTGTAAGCACATATGTACTGTGACATCAAAAGTTTATTTATGGAGCACACCTCATTTAAACACAGTGCACGCGATGGGGTGTGGAAGTGAAGTGCAAATATAGTTATCTTAGGATCAATACATACGCTATTTAGTTACAACTTAAGCTGAAATGTTTCCAAATGTATTAAACATATATGAAATAAAAAAAACTAAATATTACAAACTAATAGCTGAGCAGGAAAATAAGCAGCTATGATAATATAGATAAGTGTCATTACATTTTGCCTCTCTCAGAATTTGGCAAGGGGTGACTAGAGTCTATCATTCACAAGTCTTCTTCTCTCAGAATTTGGGAAGCAAATATTTCAGTCTGCTTCTCTTACAATTCAGCAAGCACTTATTATTGTCTGCTTCTGTGACAAAATTGGAAGGTGGTCATAATCTAGTTGGATTTTGGCGGATTCTCTGTAAACTTGACAAGCAGTTATTACTTTCTTCTCCACTTAGAATTTGACAAGGTGCCATTACAATCTGCGTCTATTAGATTTAGGGATGTGGTCTATTTGTCTCGGAACTTGGCAAGCATGGACTAAAGTTTGCCACCTTATCTCAGAGTCTAACAAACAGGATGTACAGTCTAATTCCCTTAGTCTTGCCCACTGAAAATGTAGGAGGTTGGGATTTCGCCATTATACTGAAGGTGGAAAGATATGAATGTGTAATAAATGTATACAACATATTACATACATATCTACTCAACAACACATACATACAATGTGGATTCTTATAATGTTCAGGCAATACATCTGCTGAAAATTCTTATCTTGTATGACATGACAAAGCAGATCTGTAGCATGTTTATAAAATACACGTTTCTGTACTAGGAGCAACTAAGCATCTTGCTATTGATGTCTACTGGATTTGACTGAAGCCACAAAAAGAAACATTTAATTACATACAAGCTGGTCAGTCAAATTAATTTGCAACAGCTATAAATTATACCTGGATTAATCAAAGAAAGGACGGAAGAAAAAGAGTTGCTAAGAATTGTAATCAAAGTGAAATAATGAGTACCTGTGTCTTTAGAGGGCCCAGCAGGAGCTTGTAGTCTAATCAAAGATAAAGCAGCAGGGAAAACTACATGACCAAAAGAAACATGTTTTACTAAGACAAGTGGATAGTACTTTTTTTTATATTTGAAAATACATTGAAACACCCAAGTGTGCTTAATATGTCCCAGATAGGGTTGGCACCCTAGTGTCAGGATTTTGACTTAGGGCATGTCCTATGCACACAGATTGCATATCAGGACCAAGTCTTGCAGAGAACCTACACGTGGGTCCTTTCATTAGCAGGTAGGTGTCTTGTTCACTTGGCAAGCTAGATCCTTGATCATTTTTGTTGCGGTTACTTGCCTGCTGACCTGTATGCTAAAATGCTCGCAGGGTACTATTAATGTCTCTGAACTGTAATTCTTGTTCAGTACAAGGTCTGCTATTGATTCCTTGCCTGTGAACCCAAATAAAATCTGTGCTGCCTGCTCCTGAATTTGGACTGTCTAACTGTGCTTGTGAGGGTATGTGACTTACATTTTTTGAGGGCATGTCTGGGAATACATCTGCAGGAAAAACTTGCATGCCCTTGCCTGAAACTTGCAAAATTGACAAGCAATAAAAACACCCCCTCACATAATATTAAAATAAATACATGATAAAAAGTAAAACAGAGGTCCAGATGGCAATCTCCCTCTTTCCCACCAATAGTATATGGGGGATAAAATCATGGGGGTATTTTCTACCCAACTTTCATCACTATGCCCCGCTCAAAGGGTTAGGGTTAAAATGTATATATTTATCCTGGTGGAACGAAGAAATATTAAAAATATTGTAATTTAATATAATTGGACCAACTAGTATAAAGATGGTTTAAAACACTTGATAAGGGAAGTGGCAACTTTGACAAGGGCACAAGCTCAACCAAAAGGACACAGTAATCCAATATCTTTAAATCAGTGTTCTAAAAAAAGGCGATTCCTCCCTTACCGCCCTTCCTTGCATTCTCTGCCACCCATCTCTATCGTTGCCTATACATAACCTTGGCTTTAGTCTGTCTCTGGTTTCTTGCAATACTTAGTGTCATGTGTGAATGCTGCCCAAAGCCCTTGTGTCTGTCTGTAAATGTATAAAACATTAGAATAGAAATAGAAAACATTTGGCTTTATCCCAAAACCTTAAAATCAGAGTGTTCCAGTGGACGCTTCCGCCCTTGCCAGCCCCCCTGTGTTCGGAGTCTTTTGATCCTTGCCTATGCATAGCCTTGGCTTCAATCTTTCCCTGGTTCTTTCCAATACTTGGTGGATGCAAGCTGGAGTTGATGTAGCAGGATGCTACTACAGGGATCCAATATTACCTCTGCATTGCTCATCCACTATGTGAATCTATATAGTTATACAGTTTCTTCAGTTTAGCCAATCTTTCCCTATGTTAAAATGAAAATACCCTGCTGTTTCCCATTTCCAGATTGTGAAGATTATTTCCTTTTTACATGCTGTCAACATACACAGCCTTAACAGATGGCATTTGATTAAATTTAGAATATTACTACATGCAATGGAGAGATTTCACATTGAGTGTGAACATTTTAGGATGACAAGATTTAAATATAACTGTGATTCAGTATTTCTGTTTCTGTGGAACATCCAACAGTTTATAGTGGGCTTTGTGAGTCACAGAAACCTAAATTAATGGCAGAATGTTCTCTGTGCGCAGGATTTATGTGTGTTCTATTTTCTGCATGGCAATAAAATAAACATTTCCTAAAACAACAAGATTTTTATCTGGTACAAGCAATTTTCCTTCTTATTTATGTATTGGGTTAAAGCACTTTTTATAAAAACAGCAAGAAAACATTTAGATATTTCAAATGATGGTATTTTGATTTGGTATATTGTGCAGTATTGGGTCATTATACCCAATCATCTTGTACAGTATGGACAGCTGGATACAAAGTAAAACTACTCTTTATACGTAGCCCGTCTATTAATCTATTACTATCCTAATTACCGTGTAATATGGCCCATGGTATCGCTGTCACCTTTATAGCACAACGGTAACAACGCCTCCTATGTTTTTACTACTCAGCTTTTCCACATTACTTTTTTTGGTCTTTAAAATAGCAGAGGATTTTTCAAAATGTAGTCTTCCTTTAAAACGGATCTACCCTCTCTAACCCCCTTTTGTCCAGGTTACAGTTTGATAGTATTTGGGATATAAATTAACACGTCTCTAGATGCTGACAAGACCATCTGCCACAGTTGTTTTAAAGGGTAGGTAACATCAAATAACACACTAAGCAAATTCAGACAGATTAGCTTAATGTGCTGATCATAAAACAACATAGGATTTCAGCAGCATCTGTTCCCATGTGTGCTTAATGCTTGTGTACACCAGAGTCAAAACAGCTTGATGGTATATAAGATCACCTGATGTACAAACATCATGCCATCACTTTCTTCAAATGACTTTTCTGCTAAATATGTTAATATTAATATAATCAATTAGCTTGGGACAAGTTACTCTGACCAAAACACTTTTTTTTAAACCAGCAACATGTAAAAAAATAAATAAATGTGCGTAGCGTCAATGGTTTTAATGTGGCCCTGGGGTAACTGACGGACTTTAGTGGAAGCCCACACCTATATTAGACATTTACCAGTGTTATTTGTTTGTTGTTGGATCAGGTAGTTCAACAAAACATGTAGATCAACCTCCTGGTCATGGATGGCATATCATAAAGCCGCTGGAATAATCACAGATTAACACTGACTAAAGTAACACAATTAGGGTATTGGGAATAGCTGCATTTATTTAATGCTTCATCTTAATCAAGGCAATTGTTACAACCTAAATTTAACCAGATGCCAACTGACATGTAGACATGACACTAAATTATGTTATTCATATTACAAGTTTCGTGTCAGGGTTACAAAACCTCTTGTTGTTATGTGTAATTACAATATGTAGGATAACCGTTTTCTCTAAATATTGTTAGGCAATTTTTTTACTTTAGTTTGTATTTTGTGTTAATGCAAAGCAATTACACTAAGCAGAAATATGCGAGTCCCCTACATACACCATACCACCATGTTTATTTGTGACATATCATAATTATATGGCTCAGTACCTGCACATATGCATTTATTCTATGTAATACATACAATCAGAGTATAAGAATTGGATTGATTGGATAATGTCTTGCATTTTCTTAGTATATAAGTAAAGTAGTTCTAAGTGTTGCTTAGTACTGTTATGAGAATTAGGACAGAACTTTGGGGGGTACTGAAGGTCCTTGTATGGATCAAAACATTGCCTAATTTTGTGCAAGTTTATCAACTGAATTGGGGCAAAGGGGGTGGAGGAGACCCTACACCAGAGGGTCTGCATTACATTAGTAGCTGGTGTTAAGGGTCAAGCCCGCATTGGTTTCTGTTGTGGAAAAGGCCAAGTTGTCATGAATATTTGAAATCCTAGATGCACATATCAGTTTGATCTTTTAGGAGATTATGAGTAGTGATCTTAACTGGCCCACTTGACTCAGACCACCTTGAAACAAGCTCACAGTCATTTGGCATTAATGACCTTCTTCTTACAAGAACCTCTTATTTGGTAGCCTTAATGAATAGATGAATGTTTATATAAAAGGTGATATTTTGGAAACTAATATATTTAAACAGAAGGCGCAGCTTGATATTTTTTCAACAGGTACAGGGCTTGTTACCTGCTACATGACCTTTCTGTGGGAAGAAACAAGTGCCTTTCATCTCACACACACAGGATTAAAAGCCAAACAAAAGGTTGTCCTGGCAGATTAATCCTTGACTTTGCAGTCTCTAGGTGTAAGCCATCAGTGAAGTGGAGCGTGATGAGTGCCTTATATTAATCTCCAATGAAACATATGGCAATACATACTACAAACTGCCTAAGGAAGTATAAAGATCAATATAATGATTGAAACAGTGATTAGAAAGGTCTTCTGCTGTTTACCAATCAGAGAGAAATATTGGTATAGCAGAACAAGAAGTTAGCCCTATGTTACTAAAAATAAAGTTACAGTTAAAAAGGATAAATGATTACCGATAATGTATAGGGTATGGATGACATACCCAGTCTAATACATATGTAATATTTAGCAGGGAGGAATCAAATGCGATGTTAGCACAATGACCCAGGGCACGGTAATCCAAAATGCCAAAAGGAGACAAAAGCAAGATGAAATATCAATCCAGTAGGTCAAGGCAGTCAGCAAAGGTTCTTATGCGAATAAGCAAGCCAAGGTCATCACAACTTGGAAGCATACAAGCATAGACTCTAGTAAGTGCAGGGTTTAAATAGGGCTGTAGGCTTGAGGCTCCTCCCACCAAAATCAATGTGCCACCCTCCTCAATGACACAGTAAAGGGATGCAGGTTTGAGAGGTTCTGCCTCCTTCCTCCTTCAACCAGGAACCGAACAATGAGGCCGCGGCATTGGTCAAGGTGACACCCCCTGCTGGCTATAACACATTTGCGCCGCTGAGTGTGATACATGTGTTAGTTGAGGTGGGGGATGCAGTCTATTCCGCAACCGTGTGGTCCCACTGTGGATGGAAGTGGATACGGAAGTTGCTGCCCCAGGTAGAAATTCCCTGCTCCATGTGGACCTCCGAAGCCTGACACTGCAGGCCTCCAAACACCTTCCAATCAAAATGCCGACTGAAAGTCAGCCTTAAAGCATGTCAACTGATAAGGAACCATAAAGTACCCTTTGGTGAAGAGAATATTGGAGGGATTTAGACACTTGTTTCCTCCTCATCTACCGTAGTTATTATTCCTGACTGGCAAGGACATGCCACCAGCCACCCTTGCAGCTCTGATCCGAAATGAATAGCATGAACTAGGTAAACCCAAATAAACTGAAAATGTGATAGGATGGTGCCCTACCAATGCACAAGAAAGGGGCACTAGACATTGAGGTGATCCGCACAATAGCTCAGAGGCGGCAAACGTGCACCCAAACATCCGCAACGGCACCCAAACATCCTTCCTGAGTAGGTCAATCATTCTAAAGAGTAAGGACCGACCATCATACAAAACATCCTTCCAAAAAAATCCAACCAGGAAGTGACTGGCTGGGGCCGACCTACTCCCAAATGCGCATGGCGCTGAAAAATACTAATAAAGAAGCTAGTCAAAACAGATGGACCTCGAAGTCAGAAAAAACAGACCATGACATGGATTGAAAACAAGCTAATGGCAGGGCTTGACCCCACTTATTGCGTAACTCCCCATGACTCCTCGAATAAGGCTCATCCTAGACCTTACCATTACAATCCCAAGTAGCCTTGGATACCACATCTCCAAATACACCCTGGCAGTCATCCAGCCCAAGATCTATTGAGTTGCAGGACAGAAGCTGGGTCAGGTAATGAGAGGTTACATGACACTGCTGTTAAATGCAAGGGTGCCTACAGCTAAAGGAAAGCTGCTGTTGAGGTAAGGGCTGAGAAGGAGGGTCCAGGAAGGAGCATGGCTACATGACGCTACGTATGTTAGAGTGAGAGTCTATAAGTGTTTGTGTGTGAGCATAAATGTTTGTGTGTGAGCATAGAAGTGTATGTGTGTGTGACCATGGATGTGTAACTGTTTGAGTATGTATGTTTAAGTGTGTGTGAGCATGAATGTCTATGAGCATGGATGTGTATGTGTAATTACTTGTGTGTGAACATTGATTTGTATGCTTAACTGTGTACGAGCATTTATGTTGTGATGCTGTACAGCCCCAGAGGGTGTTTTGTTGTATTTTATATGAATGGGTCCCTAGGGTGGAGCATTTGGAGAGTACAGTGGGCCAAAGCTTTAAGTATTTAAGTATTGTGGCAGACTGGATGCCCAAGCTAGGTTTGTAGGATCCAGTCTTTGATGTCAGGACCAGGTGCCGGACATTGAAACCTCTGGAGCATTGTCTAGAGGAGGTTTTGTGATCCTAGCTTAGCTGGGTCTGGCTGGGAGATATAGTTAGTGGATGTTTAGACTGGGCAGTCTGGACCAGCAAAATTAGGTAAATACAGAATTTGGTAAATTTGACGATTCGTACTAAGCCATGAAAATGAGCAAAATGACCTGAATTTTCACTCTCACACACTACCTTCTCTGCCGACCACTTCTGCTTCTGCATCTTCTTTAATCTTCATCCTCATCTCCACGGAAATAACCAAGCAGGAACTTCCGCCAAAATGGTAGTGCTTGATGTGACATCCTCTCCCCAATCCTCCAACCAAGGGAGACGATATCCCTAAACCGCCATCATTATGCCCTAACTTTAACTCAGGGCAATATGGTGGCTAGTCCATTGACATCCTCTGCCATTTCCTACATTCAGGGGACAGGACACCACCGCAAGCACTGTCATTTTGCCTGTGTCTGGTGTAAGTGTGTTTTAATGAGTATGCATGTGCATGTGTGTCGGCAAGAGTGTGTAAGTCTGTGCAAATGTGAAACACAAACATGTAAAAACATATTTCAGTATGTATGCGAGTTTCTGAGGAGTGGCAAGGGGCAGATGGTAGGGTGTGCCTAATATAGGATCCACCCTGGGTGCCAAACACTCTAGGTATACCCCTTGGTAAGATAACTATAAGCCAGGTCCACGGTCAAACTTTGTTAAAAGAGATTAAGTTCCCAAATTTATTTTGGAGGGGTGAGCTGAAATACAAGTGTGACATGGAATATCCCTTTATAACTTGCTTTACCTGGTTCATCTGTATTCTGTTCATCAAATAAGTTCACAGTCACCTAAAATACTTCCCACTAAGAATATACTGCTAATGATCTTTCTATGATCTACTTTAGTGTTACCAAGGTGACATAATTATAAATCTTTTGAAATAGGCAAAAACATGTGTAAATGTTACTGTATTGTTCTTATAAAGGCTAATGGTTAAAAACCCAAACAGACGGGGTGCTTTGTTTGTTTAGGAGCTTTGCCATGACATTTGCAAAGATTGGCACATGCTTTGTACGTCTTTAAAGGTTTGGCAGATTTTCTTAGAACTTGAATGCATAACTTGTCCAGCACCTTTTCGCTGCCAGATGAGGTGAGATTTCCAAATTTCTTGTAAATAAATATACTTTTGGGCTACAGCACTAGGGAATTCCTAGGAGCTAAAAAGTGCCCAAGTGTCAGAGGAGGACCCTCCAGGCGACCAATAGAGTCGTTTGCACGGCCCCTTAACCCCTGACGGCGAACCTACGGATTTCCGCTTCCGTCAACCCCTGCATTGCTGCTTAGATAAGTTAGGCTAGATGGGGAAGGGACCAGGGAGATTAGAAGACAAAGACGAACACGAAGATTCTTCGTTTTGTGCGTCTTCGTCTTCGTGTACACTTTACCACAGCTATCTTCGCTTCTTTGTTTCTTCGGGACGAACAACGAAAACGTACTCTTCGTGTTCGTTTTCATGTTCGCTCGAATACGAATGCACAATAATTACTAAACAATAATTACTAATAATTATAATAATTACTAAACAAAACCAGAGTAACAGTTGTTTTAAAGCGGAATAAATGTTACATTCAGTATTAAAATGCCTGCTAACAAGATACGTTTTCTTCCTCCAATGTCCTCACTATAGACCATTATTCATGGTAGTAAATTGTTCATGTTCTCTAATGCCAATTTTTACCAGAATGAAAAAGCTGTATCATTTCCATTTTTTCCCCAGCAATTTTCAATTGATGATTTTCCTGACCTACAAGACCGATATAATAATGGAAAGGTGCAAACCATTTCAGCAGTTTCATATTGTTGTAGAATTTTGTGAAACAAACAATACTAAGAAAAGGAAAGGTATAGGTTAGATTATTATATTTAAAGTAAAAGTCCTCGCATGATGACAGCTTATTATAGAGCTGGGTTTTCTTTGTTCATGCTGATGACTCATTCCTTGCTTCGGGGGGAAAAAAAGTGTGTTAAAAGCTATAGGACAGTGAGAATTGCTTGATCGCACACAATGAGCCATTCATTGCATTCATTTCTTTTTTTCTGTGGGCATGTTTAGCTGTTCATTTGATGGTTAAAATGCAATTTTTTTGCACATGAAATATGGTGGTTGTGATCTGCGTCGATGTGGTGCTGGAGTTGTTGGAATTGGGAAGATTGCTTAAACTAGGTCATAGCTAATAGAGCCGCAGTGGGTTTCAAGAGTTTGCTGTGTAAATGAAATGTTCTGGGTCATATTACTAACAAAATGCTTGCTGCTCTGCTTGTACTGTGACTCATCCCATTTACCTGACTACAGGAGTCTCAGCTTGGTCATACAATTATTTGCACAATCTAAATAATTAGTTTCTTTATTCTTGCAAGCTAAACTAAATATTTTGCAATACAATGACCCTTTGATATATATTAAATGATGATCATGTGGGGATTGTGAAAACGCACAGGAGGAGAGGAACACATGCAAGGTCAAAGCTAGAAACCACAGGTCCCAGATTCAAAAATTGCCCCCCCCACTTCACAAGCAACATGTCCCACAGTGCCAATTTTGCCCCCAAACAGCTTACCAGTGCAACATTTGCCCTCAAACAGCATTGTTGCCCCAAGGAGCCTACCAGTGTAATCTTTTCCCCGAAGGGGCCTGTCAGTGCCATCTTTCCCCCATAGAGCCTGCCTGTGCCATCTCTGCCCCCAAAGAGCTTGCCTGTGACATATTTGCCCCACAAACAATTACACATAAATATTCATACTAACGCACAAATGCCCACACAAGTACACATAAAAATGAATGCATACATATACTTACACATTTGTTTTAACGCACACTTCCACAAACATTGTCATTCTAAAATTCACTCCTTTCCGCACCCCCTGACCTCACCCATTTCTCTGTGGTGCTCGCACACTGCGTGAGCAGCCTTGCTTTTACTGTGGTATTATGTAATGTAACTCTGCTGCATTCCTTGCTTCCCCATGGCTTGTCCAACAAACCACCAACAATCTCATTGAGCGATTGTGCAGCAGGGGAAGCAGCCTCCGAGACTGAGCCCCGGCAAGTAGTGTTTCGTTAAGGAGCGACCGCTTCATATTAACACAGGATTTAAAGTAGACCATGTTTTGTACATATATATATACTTCCTTACAAGCACCAAAGGTGAGGAGGACTGTCCCAAGACCACAAATATTCACCAATGCCCCCACACTTCTAAGATTGATGCCTCACTGGAGTCTGGAAATGGTGGTTTGAGTAGGTTCCTGTCCTGGCTTGGTGTGCTCCCTTAACTCTTCCTTGCGCAGATACTTATAAGCACTGAGGAAGTCGGTTGCTGCCCCCCTTTTCCCCAGCCATTGCATTGCAGGTATTTCACTTAACCCAGTACTGGCATTGCTGGTAAAATCCATGCTGGATGGCAACTTTAGCTGTGGAAGCGCACTTGAGGTAAACTTGCGGGCCTGTGCATGTGGACAAGTGGTTGTAGGGTTTGCCCCTAGAATGTTAGGCAGTTGTTATATCAATGAGGTCATGCACAAAGGTTACTGGTGCACACAGAGATGAGGAGGGAGAAATATGGACTCAGATTAAATGTAAAATATACTGAAAGTGGGCCTTAAAAAGGTTAAGATGTGGTGATTATTATTGTTAGGATAAATGAAATTGGATAAAAACCTTCCACCTTATCTAGGTACTGCCGTCCACAGGTTTGATACCTTAGACAAGCAGTAGGTTTTAGGTAACATCTATATGATATATGATGCATCTTTTTAATAATATATAAGAACAATAGTTCCTTCAAAACATTTTATGCCTCTGCCAGCTATACACACAACTCATCTTACACACACAATTGATTTTGCAATGGTGTTAACCCTATAATATGACTTTTATTAAAATTAAATGTTAATTATAACTTATAATGCATGTATGACCTAAAGATGACAATGTGACAAATCCTACACCTGAGATTTGTGGTACCCCCCATTTTTTTACTTTAAAAGTAAAACTCAGGTTCAAACAATGTGTAGAAGATGCATGTTTCAGACCTGGAATTATTTACCGGTATTTGTCCATGGTTATCAATATTGTAACATGTGAAGTTGGAGATTCAGTCTATTGGCTCTGGAAGGATGAACTTCAATATAAATCCAAAAGAGAGTAATACTCCCAGCAGCAGTGTGTAAATGACCAGCAGGTGATCCAGTGTCTCCTGTGTCTTCTGCAGAACCACAACTAGCATATTACTTTGTTTGGGTCCTTGAAACATTTTCTTCAGAAAGTCTTTGCTCTCTCATTTATTACATAGGGCTGGCAGGTGTTGCATCTTTGCAATTATTGACTTCGGAAGGAGGTTTCTGTCACTGATATGGGGATAAAAAGCAACAGCAAGTAAGAACTTCTCAGTCAAAGACATTGTTCAATCATTACTTACTTGACATGAAACTAAAGGTACTGTGATATTTATTAATGGCACTTGCATAAATTGTTGCGATCAGGTTATTCATAAAATGCAATTGAAGACAATACTTAAATAAAAATATATATATAGTAGTTTTCTTGGAACCCAATTGTCAGTGGAATGATGTTGAAGAGACTACATGTGATCACCTGGCAGAAACCGAAGGTTTTTGGTGGCTTTATGTAGACTTTATGTATGAAAGAGGGAATGAGAGATGGATGTATGGAAGTGATTGACATTTGCATATGTAAATGATCCATGCAGTCATGTAGATGGTTCACGGCAGACATTTTTAAAGTAAGTGGACTCAGTGAAGGACACTGCCAGGAGTGAGGCTGAGAGCGTATGCCTCAAACTCCCCTCATTTTGGATCCATGGGTGCCACAGAAGCAGGCACCCAAGACTGAACGCCCTGGTTATGGTACCTCATTGCTTCACAGTGCACCAACTGAGAGATGCATTCGGAAGAAGCAGGGATGGAACATATTTCCTACTCCTTTCACTTACAAGAAGTGATGAGACACCCCCAACATATGCTAACACCAAATACTAACACACATATTTGTGCTGACATAGACACTCATGCTAACACCACACACTATATACTCACACTTAAGCTAATATCATATGCTCATACACATGCTAACACCATACACTAACCCAAGTAAAATACACACATTCACCATGTTGTCACACATTCACCCTTTACACTATACACATATACACACACATTCCCTAACATCACAGACTCTGTATCACATATAAATGCGCACACCTTTTCAATATCTTACTCTGTCTAAACCCCATAACTCCTCTTCTCCCTTTCTTCCTCTCTCTCTCTTCCATCTTCAATGCAGCTTGTATAGAATTCCTCCACCCCCTTCCCTCATGCTGAGTCCTCTCTCTAGTGCAGCTCATGCTCTCTATGCGAGCTTCTGCAGTATTACAACTGCCGCACTTGCCTTAGCATGCCCCTGGGTGTGCACGAGGGTACCAATGGGGACAATATTTGTGCAAGTGATTTATATGTGCATATGAATGTGTCCTTGTTCATGTGAAGGTGTACATGTATCAGGTGGATTTTTGTGTGTTAACTTGTACAATGTATATCAGTGTGTAATTAAATGGTGTGCTAAAGCCGCATTGATCAATTCCTTCATCAGGTATAAGGTATAGGAAGATTCTAATCAGTGGCGTCGCTACTGTGGTATCTTGTGTGCCCCCCCTATATATTGTTTCTAGAGTCGCCACTGATTCTAATACATCTATCTTCCTGCCATCTGGTAGATGGGCAGGTGAAGTGCTGCATACTGTGGTAAATGTACACCTAGGCTAGAAATGCCACTTTAGTGTTTGGGGAGGGGAGGTGGGCATGGTCAAGCATTGTTCCCCTGCCCAGAGAAAGTAGAAACTGGCCTCGAGACTAGGTAAAACTGAGACTTCAGGTTAAACTCAGAAAGCGACAAGATATGGCGATAAGAGACCACAGCATTGATCTCCACATTCTCTACTGCCCATTGTAATGGAGGAACTGACCCATTTGTAAGTGGTTTGCTTAAACCTATGGCATTCCTCAGTAAATACATCATTAGCTGGATAGGGTACAGAGGTGCAGGGAGCCTGTATTATTTTGTAGTTGTAACCAAGATACACTTTGGCATTACTGTGGTATTTACCATAAGTAAACTTTTTTTTTACTCAAAATGAGTCAATTATCCTGTGTTGTATCAATTTGAAATATTAGCGTAATGAGTCTCAGGATATCCAATTAGACTAATGTATTTTGTCCATTCAGAAGCATCTCCATCATCTATATAATTAGATTTAGGTAAAGCCTATTAAACTATATCCTCTATGCTGTTACAGAATTATATACTTGATTACTGTTTCAGTTAAGTACTTTTAAGGTAGGTTTTTAATATATATGTTTAGTCTGAATGTAAATGCAGATGTGTCGCTATTCGAATAACATTATAAATAAAGTAATGAATATAAAGTTAATAGCCATTTAGCTACTTCTGAAAATACCATTTTGTGGATGTACATATAAAAATTATTATTCGACAAGAGCACTTGTACTTCATTGGTTGATAGCAGACGAGTCCCCTGCTGGCGACCACTAGAGTCGCTTGTACAGACTTTTAAAATCCTGGTGCCGCAACTTGGCCGGGAGAGACCACTGGTCTCCCCGCTCCAAAAGGTAAAAGTCTGTACAAACGACCAATAGAGTCGCTTGTATGGACCTTTAACTCTTGGAGCGGGGAGACCATGGTCTCTCCAGGCCAAGTTGCACCGCCAGGAGTTAAAGGGCCATGCGAGTGAGTCTATTGGTCTATAGAGTCGCTTGCACAGCCCTTTAACTCCTGATGAGGAACTTGGCCTGTCTCCAAGAGGTAAAGGTCTTTTGCCGTCAGGAGTTAAAGGGCCATAAGAATGACTCTATTGGTTGCTGGCAGGGCCCCTGCAGGCAACTAATAGAGTCAGTGGCCACTCCTGATGCGGAACTTGGCCTGGGGAGACATCGGTTGATGGCAGACGAGCCCCCTGCCGGCGACCAATAGAGTCACTCGTTCTGACTTTTAAAATGGTGCCGCAACTTGGCTTCAAGAGTTAAAGATCCGTACGAACAACCAATAGAGTCGGTTGTACGGACCTTTAACTCTTGGAGTGGGGAGACCATGGTATCTATGGTATTTATTTATTAAATAATCACACTGTTTTGGAGATTCATGGAAATGATCTCCCAGATTTTGTGTGTTTTATTTGTCATAGAAATAGCACGGCTAAAAATTCATGCATTTCCAGGACACGAAAACAACTGATATCTACATTGAACAGTTCTTACCAAAGCAGTCACTCAAAATCGCTGAGAACAGTACCCACTGTTCACTGCACGTTGACCTTTCTCCCGGGATCCCAATACAGCTCTTTGCTCTTTCATCAGAAATAACCATGAAATGAAAAGAACACTAGGAGAAAAAAAGATTGACAAGGTAAACCATGGCTGTAGTATTAATTACATGAGAGTAAAGAATAAAAAGCTATTTCTTTCAAGTGGAAATAAAGCATGCTAAGTACTGGTTCATGCCCCCATTAAACGTGTACCAAAAAAGATTGCTGCACTTCTAGCATGCTGCTGCGTCTGAGCAGTTTAATTCAAGAGCATGGATTACACTTAAGAATATTCCTTTATGACAGGGAACATTAAATGCAGGGGCGAATGTGGAATTTTCATAGAGTTGTTCAACCTGCCCTTTTTTCTAACTACTTTAACTATGCTATGACAAAATATTATGTGTGTGTATGATTTGTAAAAATGATGTAAGGGTATTTTTGTGAATTGGGTGGATATTTTTTAAATGTTACTTTGTTCTAGCATAGAATTATATCAAGAATGAAAATGTAGACGAGACTACAGGGGAAGTTAGTTCTGAGTGAACCAGGGAAGTACTTTGCTTGGGAATGAAGGGAAGTGTCAGGACCCGGGCCAGCAGGTCAGGCAGGAGCCAACTGCAGGGGATATCTGAGGCTTTGTCTGTACTCGGAGATGCATATCGACAGGCAGGTAAGTATAGACAAGAGATAACAGGCTCACACTGGGTTGATATACAAGCATAGATTTTATTGATGGACAGGAACAGGACCGGTATATACAGTGGAGTAAAGCAACATGATTCTGTTAATCGTAACACATGGACTAGAAAGTCTTGCCGGACATGCCTGGAATTGGAGGTCCATTGGACGCGCAGCCGGCAGTCAGGGGAACTGTAGCACAGACAGGGAAACTGTAGCAAAGGCAGAGCACACGGCTTGGAAGATAGGTAAGTCTGGGACTCAAATCAGGATTGAGAATGTAGCCAAGGTCATACACAGGAAAACAGAACAGAAACACAGATCTTTAGCTGCAAGCAGACTAACAGGGACCCAAGCCAAACAAATGCAAAGGCCCAGACTGAAGGGCAGAACAGGTATATAAAGGCAGGGCTAAACTCGGGTAACATGGCTCAGCTGCCCCAAGTAATTGGATATGGGTGTTCAGAAAGAGAAGGGTGGCCACTAGTGGCTGCAGGTAGACATGACTGGAAATAATTATTGCATAGTCCTGGACCCTGACAGGAAGTGATCAAAATTCGAAAACACTTGGGAAAGATAAACAGGCTGGAGACATAGATGAGTTACACCCAATGCCCACTTTTTCTGGGATCAGTGAAGCAAATACAAAACAAACAAGTAACATTTTACTCAACATTACTTTCCCAATCGCTATTTAGAGACTTCAGTCAAGCAGCATCACTGTGTGCTGTTGCTTGTTCATAATGTATACACCTCTAGCAGCTGGTTTGACCTCTGTTATCTGCACACTGAACAGGAAAAAACTGAGAAAACATCAACTCACAAAAGCATCAGAGTGCTTGTCGACTCAAGTCTGCCAGCACCTTGCTTCCAGTGCATTATTTATGCAACACTAATGAAGAGTTCATGTTCATGTGATGTCATGTGATTACATGAAGAAGATTGTGTAAGTGACTTCACAATATGTCTGGACCAGTGTGCTGCTCCTAGCAACTGGCTAGCTGTACACTAGATCACCTATCAAGGTTGTACTTGTAGATTTCATTTTTTGATTTATATGTTTTAATCTATACACCTTCTTCTCTTTTATATACACTGTATTGTAACTATTAGTGTTTTAGTACACTGTGTTACCATCAAACATTCTGAGCTCCTAGGAAAGAGTAACATCAGGAGAGAAAATAGTGACAGTGGAATATCACTTCTATGGATGTATGATTCATGAATTTATAGACAGCTTTATAGATAGATGTATCATATATTTTTGTTTAAAGTGGTGTTGAAATGTCATTGATTAAAGTGAGCTTTACATGCTGGGCTGAAAATATTAAATCAATTATGTATACTGCATACAATTATGCTATAGGTGATATACATTTGAATATGCTATTATACACAATGACCAAAACTATGTGGAAACTCGATCATCACACCTATATGACTTTGTTGGCTATCCCTTTTCAAAACCACAGACATTGATATGGAGTTGGCCCCTCCTTTGCAGCCATAACAGCCTCCATTCTGAGGGAATTTATGCATGTTTAGCTATAAGAGAATTTGTGATGTCAGACACCAATGTTGAACGAGAAGGCCAGGATTGCAATAGATGTCCCAGTTCATCCCAAAGATGTTCGATGGGGTTGAGGTGAAGGGTCTGTGCGGCCAGTCTTCTCCACACCTAACATGCTAAACCATGTCTACATGGAACTTGCTTTGTGCACTGGGGCATGGTCAAAATGTCTTTCTATGCTTTAGCATTAACATTACTCTTCACTAGAACAAAGGGGCCTAGCCCAAACCCTGAAAAAAACCCCTTCTCCACCAGACTTTACAGCAGGCACTATGCATTCAGTAGGTAGCATTCTCCTGGCATCCACCAAACCCCAATTCGTCAAGTCAGACTTCCAGATAGTGAAACGTGATTCTTCACTTTTCCACTGTCCAGTGCCGGTGTGCTTCACACCATTCCAGGCAAATCTTGGCATTGTGCATAGTTGGTTACCAAGCAGCCATGTTAAGCTGCCTGCCCCATGGACGGCCTTTGTTTTTAGGATTTGTTTTGTTAAAGCAGCCAATCAATTGTATGATTACAACAACCCAGTTGTTTTTGGGGATTAAAATAATGCATACTAAATTACTAACATAATATTTTAAAATAGGGAGTCCCAAGGACATTAAACTGTCAAAACCATTTGTGTTGTGTGACCTGACTGTGATCCTGTTTTCAAAAGTATAGTCCAAGTTGGACTGACCCTGTTTGAAGAATTTTGAACCCCTTACATCCTAGGGCCAGTCCGTCCCTTGTCAAGAATATTGGAAAGTTTAATATTTATTTTAAACCATAAAAAATATTCTTATGAATATATGTTCATTTAAAAATCGTAGAATTTGGGAATTACTCTACCTTCTATCCTAGGCTGCTGACATCCAGATCCAACGTAATTACCCACAAGTAGAGGTGGTAGAGGTGGACAATCCTAGCTCATGCCAGTGTGGGCTTTCCAAGCTATCTGCATCAGTCAGCTGTGCGGGACCTAAAATGGGGCGATTCAAACTTCTCAAGGTGGCTATGTGGTACCTGAGATAGATGTGCTGCGACAGCACAATCCTGTGAAAAAGGGGGCAGTTAGGAGGTATGTAGTTGGCAGCTTCTGAATACAGCTAGTATTTATCGTTCTTGAAGAAAGACTGACCCAGACTTATGTCAGTATCCATACAGGAAAAAATAATATTTTGTAACACTAAATGCTTTGTATACCACACGCAATACCTGTGCTTAAAATGGGAAAACTCCACCGAGCTGTTTCCCTGGGAATGTCGGCCCCAGAGTTTGATTTATTCTTCAGAAAGGATTTCCTTTAAGGACAAAAGTAAACTATTAAGTGGTTCGTGTAAGCTGAGTTTATGTTTGACTTAGACATGCCCTCCCCACACATACACAAACATTTTTAAGTACAAAATAAACATTTTTGTATTATCTGATGTATGAATGATTACGTTATTAGCCATTTCCATTTGCACAATGCAAAATGAACTTTAGTTAGTGATGTGCCTGCTTACGATGTAATGTGGTGCTGTTCCTTAGCCACCTCAGTCTTCACTTCTCCTCCCTCTGCACTGCAGGCCTGAAACTCAAATAGAAGTCTCAGTAAATCAACCTTCAAGCTGAATATTACCTGAGTAAGACAGAGAAGGCGTACAAAATATGGAGCCATCTTGCAAAAATCAAGCTGGGTTACAATTGTCTTTTAAGTGCTGAGGGAAATGTGAGGGAAATTAACTGTCCTGCAGGACATACTGGCACTATATAAGTATATATTAACAATAGCCTCATTCGGGTGCTGCCTATTTTTCTAAGCCCTGCAGCGCCATACTTTCCATGGACCAAAAGGGTCTAGGGTCCTGTTTTGATACCTCCTATGAATAGATTGATGCACTCTCAGTTTAGTGTTAAACTGACTTCTTTATTATGCAGAGCTTCAAGACATACAACTGCCATGCCGGGTTACTTTGCTAGAAAACTAAAATGGCTGAAGCTCACTGAATGCTACAGCGTCCTCTGCAGGTTGCTAGTATAACATTGCTACATCCTTTCTCTTAAAACAAAAACAGGACAAAACAATGTTTCAGATGTTCTTGGTTCTTGCACATTTTGTGTTTGGCCTGGTTGTGTGTTGGTTGGTGACACTTGTAGTAGTAACTTCAAGATCACCATCTAGCTCATTGACTAATTCTCTTGTTCTCCTTAGGTGTCAATGATTTATTTTAAGCAATTGCCCTTCTGCTTGTACCAAATACCAGTAGGGTCCCACCTGCTGACAGACTGTTGCCTTTTGCCAGCATTTGTTTTGCTGTACTTGTACACCGTAGCTTCTTTGGAGGACCGGCAGATCTTTTGCATCTTTGTTGTAATCATGTTCCTACCATTTTTTGTTTTCCTGCAGCCTTATTCAGGTCTGATCCAATGCTTTTGCCTTCCGCTTAAGTCTCTCTACATTTACGATAGACTCTGCTTTTCCATTACTTTGCGGGGATACTGGGGAGGAAGTGTTATGGTTCAATCCCTGCTCTTTACTTAAATCTTTAACCCCTTCATGACCTTTGCCGGTTCAGGACCGTCATGACAAGAAGGTCACTAAATGACCTTTGACGGTCCTGAACCGTCAAAAAATTAAATAAGCTTAGAAAGTGATCAAGGATCACTTTCTTCGCTTAACCAGCCTTCTGCAATGCCTCGATGTCGAGGCATTCAGCAAGGCCGAGATCGGCATCGGGGGCCATGTCTGGCCCCTCCCCGGGGCGTCAACAGCCGCCATACATTGTATGGCGGCGGACGCCCGTTTTAAAAGCGTTTAGGAGGCGATCAACGATCGCCTCCTAAACTTAAATGGTGTCGCTGGAATGCCTCGATCAGGAGGCATCCAGCGACACCAAACACTTACCTCTGGGTGGGCTATGACCGCTCCAGAGAGCGGTCACAGCCGCAGCTGCCGGTGATCTTCGCCATCAAGTAAGATGGCCGCCGCTCTGTAAAAAAAACAAACAAGTTTTAAAAGTTCGCTAGATGGTCTCCAGACCCTCTAGAGAACTGGCTCCACTTGCTGGTTGAATACAGGTACTGCATTCAACCATGCAAGTCAATGGAGCCCAGCTTTCTAATCACTATGTGATTAGTAAAATATTCAAAAAAAATAATAAAAAATGGAAAAAAAAATAAAAAAAAATGTGCTAACATTTAAAAATAATTATGCAGTGATGTCACTAGATGAACCATCCAGTACCAGCAAAATGTGTAAAAAATATATAAAAAAAGTATTAAAAAAATAAAACAAATATAAAAAATAAAGTTTATTATTTTGAGCAAGTGCTAAAATTTCTCAAAAATCTCAACAAAGAGTTAAAATAAAAGCACTTCAAATACCCAAGGGGTGTCTAATATAAAAAAAATGGCTGATGGGGTAAATTGGAGTGGCCTAGCTCAAAGATAGGGCATAGGTACAGACTGACCAAAATGGAGAAAAAAAGCGCACTTCCCAAATGTGGCATTTTAAATCTGAAACAACCCGACAAACCCATGCATGTGGGGTATCACTGCACTCAGGAGATGTTCCTGAACACACATTGGGGTGTTGTTTGACAGTGACATATACCAGGACCTGTATATCTATAACTAAAGTACAATTTGTGTGAAAAAAATTACTATTACAAAGTTTGACAAAGTGTAGTTGTATAATTGGTGCATGGAAAGGGTTAAAATAACAGCATTTGGAATACCCTGGGGTGTCTAGTTTTCAAAAATATATGGTTTGACGGGGTTAAATTGAGTTAACCGGCTTCAAAGATGTTCCAAAGAGGAGATGGAGGCAGACTGACCAGATTTGTTAAAAAAGATTTGGAAATCATAAAACGCTGCTTGTACTTATTGCCCTATAACGTACAAAAAACAGCAAAAAAACATAAAAACATTGGGTATCTCTAAACTCAGGACAAGTAGTAGAATCTATTTAGCTAGTTTTTTTACTTGCTTTTTTAGGTGAGTAAAAGATTTTTCAAATAAAAGTCATAAAATGTGTTTTTTTTCAATTTTTCACCATGTTTTTTTTAATTTTTTTATAGTAAATAAGATGATACGATCAAAATAATGGTATCTGAAGAAAGCCCATCTTGTCCTGAAAAAAACAATATATAACTTATGTGGGTACACTAAATGGGTGAGGAGAAAATTACAGCTGAACACAAGCACCACAAAAGTGTCAAAACAGCCTCGGTCCCACAGGGTAGAAAACGAAAAATGAGCCCGGTCCTTAAGGGGTTAAATTTGTCTGATGAAAATTGCGTAGTATTGTCTGGAAACACAGTGTCTGTAATGCCATATCTTGTAAAAGAGTGTAGCGTGGCTAGATCAAGCTGTGCACTTGGCAGTCAGTGCTTAAAAACTTGCTGTCTGAGCAAAAAATCAAATATTACAAAAATTAAGTAATTATAGGACCAAGTGATCTTTAGGAGTGATCGCTAGTTGTAAGAGAAATTCCAGAAGCCTAGATATTCTCTAGTCATATTACATGGCACTCTGATACGTGCAGTGCTAAACAAATTGAAATAAATAAAAAGAAAAAAAATGCTGTTGTACATGCCTCAAAAATAGTTTTAAAAGCTAAAAATAGTGTTGTAAATAAGGAAAAAAGAACTTGGTATTCGTGTGAGATATTGCTGTACTATAATTTGAGTGAGTTGAGCAAAGACTTGTTCTGATTAGGAGAAGTGTTACTGCACTTTAAATATTATGAATACAGTAATGTATACAGTAATGTGGTTCAGCTTAGAAGAAAACATAGTTTCTTATTTCATTTTTTTCCAGAAATGTCCTCGGTATCTGTATGCCTGGAGGCAGCTATTGTTGTCAGTCATGTTTATTTTTCATGCTGAGAAGTTTACGACAATGGTAAAGAAGTCCTGTTTGTCCAATGAAATCCTTTCCTCCACAGACTTTAATAAGTCAGTGTCTGGAGAACAGGAGGGAGACAATCTATTTAATACTACCAGACAGCCCGCTAAGCATACTCTGGGTTTGAATGGAGTGTCCACAGGGCCGGCCCAAAACTTAATGCCGCCTGGGACGAAGTTTAATGCCGCCCCCCGCCGACACCGGGGGGGGCAGCATTTTAAACTTCTACCAACGCCATTATCTACCCTAACCCCCCCCCCCTTTTGTACTTACATTTAAACAGTCCTGCGGCCAATCTCCCTGCTCTGCCACGGTGCCGGCTTGTAATGCTGAGCGTTACAAGCCGGCATTACAAGCCGGCACCGAGACAGGGAGATTCACCGCAGAGGGGAGAGAGAGGGGCGCCGAGCGGGTAAGCGAAAACCACTCTGCGACCCTCTCTCTCCTCCGCTTAAAAAAACAAGCGCTTGGGCGGCAAAGTGGCGCCCCTTCAAAAGTGCCGCCTGGGGCAATTGCCCCACTCGGCTCCATTGTAGGGCAGGCCCTGAGTGTCCAAGTGAAGTCCTATTTTCTGTGGAAAGGGAAATGTTTTGCCACTCCTACTCCCTGCCTACTTATCGCCTAGCACTGCCCATGTCCCGCCCACAAAAAGCAGTTTGGAGATAGCTCCACCCCTACACTTCCCTAGTTCTCAATTATGATAAAAACGTCTAATATAGCTAAAGCACATACAAATGGCTAATATGTAGCGGGCATGAGAGCTGATTTCTAGCTCTCATGCCTGTTTACAAGATTTCTCAAGGGCTGCCCCTATCCTCTGGAATGCCCTCCCCAGTCTATCCGTCTCTCCCCCTGCCTTTATTCCTTCAAAAAATCCCTTGACCCACTTCTTTAAGGATGCTTACAACATAGCACATTAACCCCTTTCCTCTCATATTCCTTTAGCTTACCCTTCCTACTCCCTCCCCTGCAATACTTTTACTAGCGTGGCTGGTCTATCCCCAACAGTTGCACTTTTACCTTTTACCTTTTATGTAATACCACCCAACTCCCTCTAGACTGTAAGCTCGTTTGAGCAGGGCCCTCCTCACCTGTTGTTTCTGTTAGTCAATTTATGTTACATACTACTTGTTATGTCTTGTCTACCCATTGTACAGCACTACGGAATTTGATGGCGCTATATAAAACAATAAATAATAATAATAATATTCTGCAAAAAATAGAATTACTAAAAAATCTGTTTAAAAAACTGATACTACTTAAAAAAAACACCAGAAAACAATCTTATGGGAAATCTTTTTGACGCTGCTGCCACCTGGTGGAAATAACAATATCATACTCATTGTAAAATCAGTAGTTTACTAAGAAAATTTTGGATATGTGTGTGTCTAATACTAATAATATCAGTATTTTGCCTAGTGTGTGGGTGTCTTTTTAACATGTCTTTTTAACATTATAATTAGTATAAACATAAATTCCTAACGTTTATGGACATTTGTAAGAATTAACAAAATTGGGAAATTGGGAAACTAATTTTCTTTACGAATCAAAAATGTACAAGTCCTAGAAGCTTCCACTTTGCAATAATAACAATTACAGTGGACCGGGGAAGATCTAGCAGGGCAGTTCACAAACTGACTTGTGGCATCCCACAATGTGCCACATTAAAAGTCACTGAGCTCTTCAGTTCTACTGCCAATGTTTGTCTATAGAGATGGCTGAAATACTCAACAATTAGGTGTCCACATGCCCTAATTTGGTTATATAGAGTATATCTTCTCCAGACTGTGTTAAGGCTTTTCCAGATTCCTACATTTATAACAATAGTTAATGCTCTTGTGAAAATACACAAAACATCTATGTTCAGCCCCCAGTGATCTAACGAAATGTAGCACATATTGATTGTTGTTCAATAAACTTGTGATCATAAACACATTGCATTCTTTAGTTACTTCACTCAAGACCTCCCATTACCTGTACACAGTTGATGCAGATCAGAGTAGCTTCCAAATAAGATGAAAAACTGACCTGTAAAATACTGTCGTCTCATTGCCTCCTTCCTCACCGTAAACTGTGCTTGCTGGACCTGTGTTTCCTCTGGATCCCTCACTTTGGTTTAATTGTTGAATCTTTTTAATCCCATCAATGTGTATCGGAGCATATTTTTCCATCCAATGAACATGAAGCTGCTCTTCCATCTAGTATGTAAGGAAAGCTACCAAGCCAGATGGCAATGTTAAATACTTATCAGTGGAATAAAACAATTGGATATTAGGTTGATTTATGGGTCGGTTGCTTAGAATGTGCCTATCTCTCCTTTACAAACAAGGGCTGTGATTGTCTAGCTGCAATTAATAGCTTGTTCTACAATGCCAATGGTTTACATCGACAGGCTCTTTGGGTTTATCTGTGTATTCCCAGTGTAGCCATTCTTCATTTTTATAGGACCCCATGAAAGGCATGCTGACATTGATAAAATAAATAATAAAACCAGCAACAACAAAACAGAAACTTACAATCATTGTAGTGGGTTTGGTTGTTATGGCATTTAAGGTGACATTAACATTTCCCCTACTTATAAAGCATTTAATCTAAGCATTTTAGTATCCCTTACTGTTGGAAGCTGTTATCCAACATTGCATTATATGTTTTCCCATATATATATATCTATATAATATTATATATTATTATATATATATATATATATATATATATCAAATATTCTCTACCATCATTGGTCACTACTGATGGCACACTGATAGACAATGTGACGGGACGGCCTGTACCCCGACTGGGTACTCCCGCCAAACATTGCTTCCTTTCTGCTGGGACACCAGCGATTAACCCCTTCAGTGCCACTCAGAACCAGTGTTGTAGAGAGAAGGGGGGACATCGCTGCACCGGAGCTGTGGCTAGCTGAAGCTGAGCTACACAGTGTGGCTATTTCCTGAAAAGGACAATAAAGGATCATAGCAGCCCACCCCAAGCATCAGACAGCACCAGTAGCGTACCTAGCGGGGGGCGGGGGGGGCGGTCCGCACCGGGTGCCGCTCATCAGGGGGTGCCAACTTGCCGGCACCCGGCACCCCTCCAGCGACGGACAGTAATGTCCGCCGCTGGAGGAGCAGGCTCGCAAGGGAGCGGTATCGGAGGTCTTTAACAGACCTCCGGCTCCCTTGAGTGATTTGATTTTAAGCCGGTTCCCTTGAACCGGCTTAAAATCACTCAAGGGAGCCGGAGGTCTGTTAAAAACCTCCGATACCGCTCCCTTGCAATCCGCGCGGCAACTGCTGCTGTGCGCCGGGGTTTGTTGTCAGATCCCGGCGCACAGCACTGAAGCCGCGCCCACCGCTGCCCCCTGAACCCGGAAGAAGACAGAAGAAGAGGAGCGAAAAGGAAGAAAAGTAGCTGACTGCTGTAGGAAGAAAAGTAGAAAAGAAGAAAAGAGGAAAGGTAGGAAATCATTCAGTAAGAGTGGATTGGTATGTGTGGAATGTGTGGATTGGTGTATATGTGTG